>LPNX010640099.1:80544-91277 GCA_001517045.1 Pseudotsuga menziesii | reverse complement strand
TAGTGGAGGAATTTGAATAGTCTATTTCATTTAATTTCTAGATTTTCTAAAGTTGGTGGAAGTCCAAAGTAGGCACAAGTTTAACTAGAGTCTATTTTAGGGTTACAACTCCTACACAACGATTCATTAATTAAAAGATTTAGTTTCATAACATTATCAACCTCCATAAGGAGTCTTTAAATACAAGCATGCAAACACAAAAAAAAGAGGAGTGCAGGTATCAAAACCAAAACCCTGCTTGAGTTTCATTTGATCAATTTTATTCCCGTATACATTTGTCCAGAAGGTTCTGGCAACCTTGCACCTCTGCAAAACATGCTTAACAGTTTATGTGTTGTGGCAAATCATGTAGCAAATATTTGTAAGACTGTAGTGATGTAACCTATTTTTACCTGCTAAACTGTTATTGAGGAATAGTACTCGAGTTTTCTAGTTTTAGAGGAGAAGTGAGATTTCTAGATACCTTGGACCCCCTAGTCATTTGGTTGTAGTCTCGGTCATTTCCTGTTAAGTCAATCTGCAAGAGGAAAATTAGCCACTAACAATGGAATTAATACTTTGTAAAATGTAGTAATTGATGATTACATACTTTTTAAGGGAGTAAAGATTCAAATGTGAAAGTGTATAAATAATAAATCTGATCAAGTATTTCTAGATTTAGTTCAGGGAAAATTCAGTGTTATGTTCTGACATTGATCTTCCTACAGAGTGAATAATATGCAACTTGACAAAAGTCCCTAGAGAGAGTATACTTGAATGGCCCTCACTACTCAAGTAAATTGTGTCATGTTAAGAATGATTACAGAGATTTTGTGACAAGCTGTGACACACTTTACAATACTATCTACAATATATCAGTTTCCAATATGACAAAAGTTAGGAGATTAAATGGCAGTTCATAAGATTTCCATAATAATTTTTTTTATAAGATGTTATTGAGGTTTTCTCCCTCCAAGGAATAAAATGTACAAGTTGCAGATATATTAAGCATCTGGTTAGAATAATTCTTAACCTTTATTTCTGATTCTATTGTTGCTGATCAAGCCAATTGCTGAAAGTGCAGTTGAATCTAGGCATCTACCTGAAAGACAATGAGACACAGTTTTCTTTACTAGTTGATCGTGCTGTCGGGGGTTCAAGCATTTCCGATGGAGAACTAGAGCTTATGTTACATAGGTTGGAAATGATTGTCATCAGATTTGATATTATTTGATTATGCATTTTTCTAACTGATACTATCTTTTAAATGTTCAGAAGGTTGCTCCATGATGATGACAAGGGTGTGGCAGAAAATATGAATGAAACTGTATGCTTTAACAACAATAAGACATGTGAAGGCTTAACTGTAAGCTCAGCTTTCTTACCTAGAATTCATATTTTCTGTTTAGACATTTTTTTGGAAGATATGTCTTGTATTAACAAGAGAATGTTTAAGAGAAAGCTCCAAAATAAAATCGGAATGATCTGGTGCATTGAACTCTTTGGCATCCTTAATCAAAAGATAGTTTATGGCAGAATTGCATATGTGCCTCTTCTTGCCAAGAGTAATAAATAAATTGGATTGAACTGACCTCATCAGAAAACACATATTTGCACCGTAGCTTCCAAATGATAAATAAAGCAATGATACAAAGAAAATCCCAAATGCATATGAAGGGATAAAGTACTATGGAATGAAAGACACCAAGTAGTGTTGCTAGCCAATGAAGCTGACCCTGAAACAGAACTGAGTGCTTATCCTGAACATATTTCCAGCAAGTTCTAGCAAACTTGCACTCCATAGAACATGTTCCAAGATCTCTGGGTGACTGCAATAGAGGAAAATACCATCCATAAACCTACTTTAGCAAGGTGGGCTTTGGATGGAAGCCCCTAGTAAACATCCAGTCAAACAAAAACCCAGAGCTTGTCACTAAGGCAGAGTGACTAAACACTATGCAATTGACATATCCACCGATACTCTGGATCAGAACAAGTCCATCTAGCATTCAACATAGGAGATAAAGGTGCTTCTGATGCAGAAGCGAGTAAATCTTTTTCCTATCATACAATTGGAGTTGCTTCTCAAATCTCCAACCCCAATCCTACCATAAAGGGGCCTGCATATCTGTATTCAGCTTATACTCCTTTTCGGGGGGATTCAGCCCCATAATAGGTTTGATAGCCAGCTTGTTAGAGGACAAGAACTTTTGATGAGCTAGCAATCTCCAATCCATCCAGTCCCTGGTCTCAAAATTCAAAAGATCTCTCCAAAAGATCATCCCTTTCTTGCTCAATCAGAGTGCCTGAAACCTGAACACTTGGATAGACACTGACCTTGATGCAGCCAACTCCGCATAGGGTGTGAAGCTATGTCTCATCTTGCACTCAAGAGAAGTTTCACCTAACTAGAGGGTAGACAAACTTCCAAGCCTCCCATGTGTTTCGACAAATCACTGACCCAAACACCATAAAGAGGTGTGGGGAGAAGATGATATCACATAACCACAAAGAGCCTCGGATTAGCAGTAAATGTTGGACAGAATGGAACTGGTATTGCAGGGGGACCTACCATGGAGCAGAACCTTCAAGGCATCTGACTATCGATTTTGTTGTCAAAATGTATCTACTTCAATATTGTAAAACTGGACAATATAAGACTCCTTAATTGAATTATTACTGTATAGGAACACGGATAATTTAAATTTATTAGGATGTGCAGATATGATTTTAGAGGCATATGTATAATCATAACTAATTTAATGTCTGAAATTTCACATACATCAAATTTGAAATAAGATAAGTAGTTGCTCATCATACTTAATTTGAAGTAATTACTCATGCATTGTGAAATCAAACAATAATCTTGGATTTTGTAGGGTGCTTTAGGATATTTTGGCTTTGTGTTTAGCTTTTATGACAGGGTATGTGATTCTGGGGCTGGATATAACTTCTGCATGCAACATACAGCCAGCCCTGTGAGTGGCCCACATACATTAGCAAAATATAGTTATTATGCATATGTGACCATCCATGGACATTGATGTATAATAAATAGTGGATACTGTTATTCAACCATGAAGGGTTTATCAGGCATCTCCCTTGAGATTAGTATAAACCAATAGCATATCTAGCACTGAGAACCAAAAAAAAATGAGAACACAGTAATTATTTGAAGAAGAGGGACCTCTTCTAACTAGAGTGTGCACCATGGGAGGAGTCCACGTGCTCTTCAATGATCGAACATGCATTGTATTTAGAGCCCGGGATTTCAACTACTAGGACCTTCACCGGTAGTGGCTCTTTCTTCCTATCATAAACCGTAGGGTCGGTTGGAGTCAACACAGTCACTTCTCCTTTAGCAGGTTCGACAGGTAGAGAAGCCTCCACACGTCCTTTCTCAACTAAGCACGGAGGTTTGTTACATTGACCAATGTGCTCATTATTTTCCATTGAGACATTGAGCCAGATGCCCTCCATTAAATTTTTCACATAGGACTAGACCTCTTGGCTCTAACCACTTTGAAATGTCTATCGAACCAGGCTTGAACTCAAGCAAAATTGTCCACCTGGTTGTTTAACCCATAAATACTTTACTCCATAGCCCGTCTCATTTCCTCTTATTCATAATTATTATCTATATAGTATTTATAATAATTACAAAGCATTATAATATTATATTTTTATGTTCAAATTTTTTTTAGAATTATACTCTTATCCCTCCATTTTAGATAAAAATCGATTAATAATAAATTAATAAGCTTTGACATCAACTTCACAAGGATATATAAGTTGAACTTGCACTTGAGAATGAGGTTAATATGAGAATGAGGTCACACAAAACAACCCTAAGAAATACAAAGCCCATGAATTCACTTATTTCTAAACATGTAACAGATCCTGGATAAAAAACTGTGTGCTTTTATCTGCAGACACGGTTAGTTGGTATCATCTTATCCTTCCAAAAACCTGTGGCATCTACCTTCCTATATTGTATAGTAAACTAGCGCAGAAAGAAGCATAAATTTGTCAAATTAACAATCTCATAGCCATGAACATGAACATAAACATTGCCTATATTACCTGGTTGAGGAGCTGATTGAGGCACTACTACATTTCGACCAAAAATCCGACGGCCGTCATGTCGGATTTTCGACACTTCCCTGTCGCATGTACGACACTTTGATTTTTTTTTAAGCATCGGAAACTTGTTGTCGGGTAAGCGACACTTAAGTAACCGTCGGTTAAGTGACACCTATGTAACCGTCAGTTAAATTTAAAGCGTCGGTTAAGCGACGGAATATCTTCGACGGTATTGAAATTTTTTTAAGAAAATAACCTTCATTCCGTCGGTTAAGCGACAGAATTAGGACCGTCGGATAAGCGACGGATATTAAAAAACGCGTTGGAAAAGAGACAGATATAACCGTCGGATAAGCGACGGAGATCTAGGAAAAGCATCAGATAAGCGACATCTGAAACCGTCGCTTAAGCGACGCTTGGTGAAATTTAAAAAAAAAAAATATTGTGTAAATAATGTGAATCTATTGACTATAAATATCCTATGACTTATACCAGCATACCTGGAGGAGGAACCAAGGGTCCTTGAGAAATTTAAACTATTAACAACACTTAACTTTACATCATGATCATTGTGTTGAGTTCCAAGAAACATGGTAACTGTTTAGAGTTCGAAGTGCTTTTTCTTATTTGGAATTTTTCTTGAAAATGATGCAATGTTTAATAAAGAACGGCCTGTTAAGAATAGCTCACTACTCTGCAAATATATATGTGCAGAATCACAGATTGTTGTCCAGATACATAAGGTTGACCTAGATGCTGCACATCTGCAACAGAACCTGGATTGGGTGCACCCTACACCACAAGTAGGGAGACACCTATTGCCTTTCCAACCCACTTTCCCAGATCCAACCAGTGCCAGCATCCTGATCACTGCCACGCCACAGAGCTGGTCAAATTTTGTAAGTGCGGGGAGTGTTTCTATAGTTCACCCTCTACCCTCCTCATCCATGCACTATAGCCAACTTTCGTACATTGGCTTTTGCTATCCCAGAAGCATAAAAGATTTTAGAGCCCGAGCAAGGCAGCAGTGTATGGGATGGGAGCTGATCATTCCAGACCCTAAGCCTATTGTTGATGGATGGAGACTCAACCCCAAGGATCATGATGACTACTTGCTCGCTACTGTGCTCATCCCAATTGTTGCCTAAGTTCAGGTATTTGTTATGGCTGTCTCTTGTTATGTGCGTCGACTGGCCAAACTCTGCTTTTTTTGTTAGTTTGACATATAAACTTGTATTTATCCTTTTGTATGCACTGGTGGTGATTTCGAGTTAGTGTGCAAGTTTGATAGTAGGACTAACACAGTTCTGATTTAGTTTTGATTTGGTACAAGCATTGAAGAGCGCAGTCCAGACAAATTTATGCTTGCAGCAGCAGAACAAGCATTAGCGGTTGAAACTTCAACCACGATAGCTACTAAGATCAACTTTGGCAAGATTTGAGCAATAGATATTGCTTAAGAGCGGAAAGAAGAAGACAAAAGTAATATTTCAATCATAACAAAGAAGGAAATGAAATTGTTGATGAGGGGTTGGCATTTTCACTGACTGCTTAAAGGTAGCCTATTAGGTGGAACCTCCAAACACAGGGTACATTAGGTGGATTGATGCAGAGACTGGATGGTTTCTTAGATGAGTTAGTGACCCCATTACTAGGCTGTCTACCTTCAATATAAAGGGATGGAAAGCTGAGGGAAAGACAAGGATAATGGCCTAGGTGGATGCTACCTTCGACTTGAGGATACATGGAGATCATCGCAGCTTGGTGGCTAGTATGAGATGCGTCGAATGCGAGAGGAAGCAACAAATGGAATTGGAAGGATATAGTTCGAGTGTCATAATTCTTCTTCTTTCTAGTAAAAAGATATTGAGATTTTGTATCCAGAGTGGGGGTGTAATAACATGAACAGATGATTGTGGCCATTGACGGGGATGTTGAGATATAATGATCAAATATAGGATTGGATTTATTGTGCATAAACAATTGTAATATGGTACTAGCTTGACAAGTTGGCAGACAAGGAGTCAATCTAGGAAATTGAAAAGTAAAATTAGGAAGTTGAAATGAAAGGTCATTTCTACCCTGAAAAGAATATGTACCTACTACCCACTATGGGGATGACTAAACCTTCCACATAATAACATATATTAGTCTTATCATATATTTCGTTCTCATGTGTGAATCCTCTGAAATTGATATATGTATTACTTTTCAATACAAAATCATCGAGTTTTGTGAAAATATAGATTCTACATTATGTGCCTTGCCGCATTCATGTGTGCTCCAAAAACCAACAAAAGGATAAATGGAGAAATGGGTACAGTTTCCAAAGTGGATATAGTTATCAGAAAATCAATTTCAAACAAGGAAACTGAAAAATTGCTGGTTTTTCATCAATGGCATAACATTGAAAAGAAATTGCTGGATTTCCATGGATGGTATATCTGAATTCATTTTATATATTGATTTTATCATTTTTCTATGTCTTCTGTTGCATTGCCCTTTCTACTTTTCTTATTTATACTTGTTGGTCGGTCTCGTAGCAGTAAAACATTAGTTTTTGAAGCTCAAAATGTTCCTTCTATACAAGAAACTGCCCAGAAATGTTTTTAACAAAAATTCCAGAAGTTTCTACATAGGAAAGAACTAAAAAACCATTTCTGCAGTTCCAAATTTTTATAACAGTTTCAAGATTGCAAATTTTTTCAATACACAAATGAGGGGGTCAGGCCCAAGTTTCATGGCATTGCTGAGAAGTGAAACCTTCAAATTTTCTTTTCAAAACAGGATGCAACAAAATGGTAAGAAAGATTCAGAACCATTCATGGTTGGGAAACCCAAAGCGACCATAAAGGCATCCAGCAAGACATAGAATACTGAAGGTGAAAAATCCGATAGCAAAGAGTGGTGGTTTTTGTATTTCATTGTCCTTTCAATGAGTACTTTAAGAAATGTAGTGTATGTGCCTATATGCAAGTGCATGCCTAAACGTGTATGAATGTGCTTGTGATTGTCTCTATGAAAGATGTAAACGTTGACAAATAAAAAGAGAAATACAAGTGCCACAACATAGAATTTTAGGATTGAGAGAAAAAATATATACTTTTGGAGGCTCGAATGGATAGTCAGGTGGAAAATGAATGGTAACCAAAAAAACACCTCCTGCGTACGGACTATCACCAGGACCCATAATTGTTGCTTGCCAATGAAACATATCTTCAGCCACGGGACCTGTCATGTATAGACAATACAACAAGGATTAGAACAAAAGGTATCTAAAACATTGTGAAAGTACTCTTTTCTGATTGAAGTTATCTCTGAGCAAAAATCCAATAATAATAATAATGAATTCAGAATACCAATCCAAAGACTCCCAACGAGCCCTCTACCTAATTGATGGTTAAGACCCAATGCCCATGGTCAGATATACAGTCCACCAATCTACTAGCAATAGAACCATCACTAGTGCAATGACAACTAACATTAAAATCCCTCTGAAATATTGGATTAGCACTTGCTCACTTCACAAAGGCAAATTCCATTTTACAGCATCATAGGATCCTTTCTCATAGGGGAAAATTTATACAGTCTGCCTTAGAATTGGGGATTCATATGGTAACTAAAGTCCCACTCTCAAAAGAAGTGTACAATAGACATGGGGATTCCATTCACATTTGGATGTGTAGATTGTACATTAAACATGATTAGCACAGAAATATCTCATTTCTTAACATGCTGAAGCTCATCATTTACCACTTTGAGGATGTCTAAAAGAAAGGAACCATATGAATAAGTTTCAAACATGATTCAAGACTTATTCATCTTCGCCGATACAATCTGCTTCAATCATTCTTGTGTGAAAGGGAACTATCGACTGTCATTTTTTATGATTATAACATCCTGCTCAACTATCATTTCCACCTTATATAGTTACCCTTATAGAAATTCCACAATGGCTTGCAATTAATATTGTGTTTGCATGCAATGATTCTACTGGATTGAAATAATGATAATACTGAAACAGATTCACAGACTCGAGTTGCAACAGATTAGTAGCATTGAGGGTCTATCTTGAATGTGCATGCAATGATTTTAAAAGAGATGAATTTATTACTATGGTGAAGTTCAATAATTCCATCATATAGAACTAAAAACAATGGAATCAAGTGAATCCCAGTTCTTTCAGTCTATTACAAATTGTGTTACTATTATGTGCGAATAGTTCCATAGGAAGTGAACTCATGTTTACAGGGTCTATTCGTAGAGGTCTATCTGATGACTCTGCAAGTGCCAGACTTGTTTTAGTGGCAACGTATGAAGTAAAACATTTCCATTTGAAGGGAACCAAGGCAAGCCTAGTTCCTTCAGTCTGTTAGAAATTGTAGTACTACTACTTACAAGTAGCTCCACCAGAAGCCCAAGAGGTTAAATCAACCAGTTTTTTACAGTGTTGTTGGACATTTGGCTAGTTTTGTGCCAGCAGGCACCATGTTCAAATATCTTGGGTTAGGTGCACAAGTCTATGCCAATGGGTTTACTATGGATGCCATCCACTCCTGTAGAGAAGCATCCCCTCGGTTTCCCAATGAGATTTTCCTTGGAAAAAAATAGTTCCTGGAATGGACACATACTTACAGGATCTATGTTTTGAGGTGTACTTGATGAGTTTGTAAGTGTCAAAATTGTTTCCATGGTGACTTATGAGGTGAAGCATCTGCATCTTAAAAGAATTAAAATGGAAGGAAAACTGGAAAGGTAACCTCTACAGGTGATATAGGCCTACTTCCTGCAGTCTTTTGCACTCTGGTATTAGTGTATGTGAACTCAATGTCTCAATGAGAATCTACGTCATGATAGAACTGAAGTTCAATGAGTATCATAAAAAGGGATGGAAATGAATAAGGTAAGACATAATGGTGTGCGATCCCTTGGTGATAGTCTGGTAGGGCACTCGGTCACTGACTACATCTACCATCTACTAGGAAAACACTGCTTTTAACCCATTGACAAAATACGTTGACGTTTTGTCCCACTTTGATCAGCTGTTGTCCACTAAGAAGGCTATCATACTCAAGATCATCACTCTTGTTGACATTTTTGAGTTGGTGGATACCATCCTCAAAAAGGATGAAAGGACAGAACAAAAGAATTGAAGCTAAATAGGTATATGAGGCTCCAATTCTCACTTAGGTACAGTGAGCAATTAAGCCATGAGACCTATATTGCATGCATTTTTTGCTAAAGGGGTCTTTGATGAACTTTAAATTATGGCCAAGCTTTAGAGCAGATTTAAACACGCTTAATTAAGCCATGAGGTTAAGCTACAGTTCACATCTAAACATACATAAGCCATTATGCCTAAGCCATAAGGCCAAGCTACAGTCCAGATCTAAACATGTGCACATAAGCCATTATGCCTATATTGCATGCATATTTTGCACAAGTGATCTTTGAGGAAATTTAAATTATGGCCAAGCGATAGTTTAGACTTAAACATGCGTAATTAAACCATGAGGCATATCTTACATGCATATTTTGCACAAGGGGTCTTTGAGTCTTGAGGAAATTTAAATTATGTACAAGCCATAGTTCAGATCTATAAACATGTGCACATAAGCCATGATGCCTATAATGCAAGCATATTTTGTACAAGGGATCTCTGAGGAAATTTAAATTATGGCCAAGCTCTAGTTCAGACTTAAACATGCACGACAAAACTGGATTTTGAAAGCATGGAGTTGATTTGATAAATCATCAAAGCCCATGGCCTAAAAGAGCGATAGTCTAAACAATCGACAATTGGATTCCAAGAAATTCAAATTTTAAACATGCTGAATTCCAATCCATGCAATTAAAAGGAGTTGCAAAAATGGTGACAAGGGTAAGCAAAAGCCCATAGGTAACTTTGGTGTTGNCAATTAAAAGGAGTTGCAAAAACGGTGACAAGGGTAAGCAAAAGCCCATAGGTAACTTTGGTGCTGGTCCCATTGACCTATTTGTGGTCATTTGTTCAACAATACTGAAACAATCTTATCTTATGTTTGTCCCTGTGTGTCTACAAAATTTAAATAAATGTATATGTCTGTGTGTATTACAAACAAGAAAAATCAAGGGAACAATAGATTCACTTCCAAATATTTAGTTCTGGTAATCAACTTAATATTCCCTTGCATCATGCTAACACTACCATATTTCCATTACATCAATGCTCTACAAGACTGCAGGTAGAAAGCAACGCATTAAGTCAAAAGTGTTCTCTAAATTCTAAGCTAGAATTACCACAGGAACACTTAGCTTTACCTGCCATGCCCCTTCAGTTGCCGAAGAACCATTTGGGAGTTGGCATTGAAGACCTTTAAAACCAAACAATTAATTATGAGTTTTATATATAGCACTCCTTGATATGTAAAAAAAGAAAATCCCAGAAATATATTCGACTGTTTAGCATCTTTGCTTGATAAAATGAGATAAATTAAACAAATTCCAAAGAATATTAACTTAGCTCACCTGAATGACCCCCGTCTCACCCCCAGCAGCAATGATCTGTCCATCAGAACGAAATACTCCTAAATATGCCTGCAGCAGAACAGTTCAAGAAACCTTTATAAACAATTTCTAGAAAACATTACCAAAGCTTTTCAAGCAATTTGAACACAGTTCAACCATGGGTA
>LPNX010640099.1:41359-76471 GCA_001517045.1 Pseudotsuga menziesii | reverse complement strand
ATAGTAAATGCATTTGCAAACAAATAGAAGCCAAATTTAGTGACTCAATAAATGGTCACTTAAACTCATCCCCAAATCAATTTGCAAAGAGAAATTAAACTCCGAAAGTAATGCCCACAAGAGCAGCAATTTACCATCATCAAAGCGATTTTCTAAGTTAAAACTTAAATTTGAAAATACATGCCCATAGAAGCTTCATTACTGTGTTTTCCATTTACAGAGTTGTACTCCATTGCCCACAATCACCACAGAGATTTTGAAAAGGAAGAAATCTAAATCCAAACCCTTAGCATGTTGTCCAATACCTTAGCTGGAAATCCAATTGCAAGTTGCAAGTTGCATGTTTAATATAAATAAATTGGGATATATATCGTTAAGCTTTCTGTCAAACAGTAGGCCAGCAACCCAGAAAAAATCAACACAAACAAATTCTGCCATTAAAGGATTTTGCTTATGTGGAGTGATATCGCTAGCTCTATTTGAGCATGTTACAAACTACCACAGCTTATACAAAATCATGCCCAATGAGATAGAAACCCCCATAGACAAGTAGAGGACGACATAGTTGGAGATGCCATCCTCTGGTGAGGTCTCCATCATTTCAGTATGGTGGCTTGCCAACATCCATTGATGAACTTAACTTTTCAGTTAGTTAAAACAAGGAAAATTACATATCAAATTAACATAGTCAATACCCATCAATTAAATTCGTGCTATAAGCAAAAATCACACAACCAAGAGGGAGAAGAGATTTCGTTGAGTTATAATTCCATCAAAAGAAGTTAATTCCATCGATATAATCCCAGTGGTTGTTTATTCAAACATGTAGTGAAAGCTGGGTATGAATTTTGCATTCCATGGTCAATACATACCTCATGTATCGGTAATATACTAATCTCAAGCTACAGCAATATACATCTATATTTTGTTTGAGTCACAAATAGCGGTTAACAGCTCTAATACCTATTTTCAGTATTCACAAACAGAAATTTACCCGTTACTAGAAATTCCAGCAGCAAACTAATTCTGCATCAATTCACCTACTAAATGTCTTCACAATTGCCATAAACAGAGTTTGCCTTTTTCTAAGTAGGTTATATGCCCAACTCTACTAGCAATCATGGTTTCAACAAGAATAGCTTTGTAAGAAAATAAATTCCTCACAATCACACTGGTTTAGAAAATTGAAAATCCGCCAATTAAGCATGGAAGTATGATTTAATATAACAAGCATATTTAGACTAACATTTCTAATTTGTTGCCATAACTCCAGAAAAGACAATAGAGTAACTCAATCTAGAATATCATAAAAACACAGGAATTGCTCTCTAAGCTTCATGCACTAAACCAGCATATATGATTGACAATTTTAGAAAATATTTCCCAGAAACAATAATGAAAAGACGGGATATAGTGATAGGTCTCATCCCTAGTCCTCTTTTACCAATATTTTAGAGCTATAATTCCCCAACTCTTTCAATCATCAAGTTTATGGCCATTTTTATTTTAGCAGAGATAAAATAAATCCTATAGCCATTCATACCAGCAAAGCTTCCACTTAACAACCATAGATACATGTGGCATTTCCAATAGTATGTCATATTAGTTCATTAACAACTAGTTTCCACCTGCCCCTAGCACTTGTTATGTAACATAGACAAGGTTTTGGTCCACATCAAAGTTGTCTTTTATCTCTTGACCTTCTCATTGATCCTTTATTGGAATTGTACCACTTTAGGAACATCATTGGATGAAACTTCCAACACTTTTCATCTATGTTCCTAGCTACATCAAAATATTTGCATTGAAATTTTCTATAGGGAAATTAATGCAAATTCATAAATTTGACCTCAACCTTGAGGTTTCTTTGATCAATTTCTTTTGGAATTTCAATCTTAGGGATGAATCTGAAATATGAATTATAGAAACATATACTAAACTTATTTTCAACCACATACACAAGGAAACTAAGAAAATAAACACAGAACAAATGCACTTCAACATAGCAATGTTGCAAGCCTTTAGGGCACACTTTCCATCATAAACCAAATCTGAAAAATAATTTTTTATAGCATATTTATTACAATGATAAATATTCCAATTAGATTCTATGTGTTTGTAAAATCACTTGACAAGTCTTCTTAATGTTATGTCAAATTAAATCAACACTATAAATTATTAAATGATAATGAAAACATAAGTTGCAATTCAGATAAGCAAGTACATACAAACAAAATAATATAAATTTTTATAGCCACAAACTCCGTTTATCTAGGGATCAATCCCAACCAAGGATGGTTGCTCCAACAAAGATCCAAAAGAATATGGTATACACATTGACAAGTCTTCCTCGGCACCTACACTTATATCAGACAAGTTCTCAAGAGAAACAAGATAGTCTCCCACTATCTTCTCCACATCAAGCACTCCTATTAGTAGGGTTTCCAAATGCCACAAAACCTTTGTTTTCTTCCTTGCAAGAACTACAAAATAAATTTCTCCCTTTGGTCCTCTATGGTTCCTCCCAAACCCTAGCTTCCGTTGTTTATTTGGGGAAAAATCTAACCTTATTCTTGTCTTGAATCTTCTCCAGAACCCTAGTGCTCAAGACAAAGAGAGAAAATACAATGAAAAATAAGCACAAAGAAACTAGTTCTCTATAGCTCTCAAATATATGACACAAGGAAGTGATCATATCATTAACATGAATGAACTAATGAAAAGACTCTATCCTTCCTTTATTAATATGAAAGGCAAACAGAAGTACAACAATATCAAAGTGGAACTTGTCCACAACAAGAAACCTAGCCAACTAAGCATCAACTTAGGCCCACATGTGAAGTGCTTCAACTCTAATTGACATGTTAAGCTACACGGCATGCATTACCAACAAATATGGGTTCCAAGGTGAGTGATCCATAAGATGTGTCCAATGCTACTCTTCTAAATTTTTCCAATGCTGCAATGCTCCCTCCTAATCCACATGTGCGTTTGGGCCCACCGCACCTACATGATTACTTCTCAACCCAAGTATCCTAATTTAAAGTACAAGCATCCATGTAAGTAACCAAGTTTCCCCATGCTAACTAGTTTTCAATGAATTCCTCCAAGATGGTAGATTCTCCTCCGAGTGTATTTTTCCTCCCAAGAAAGCAACAAACCCCCATGTGCACACCTCATGAATGAGTCATGAAGTTACAAGGGTCTCTAAATTCCCAAGGAAGACTACCACATAAGAATCAAGACACGACATGGAAATACATGTGGATTCTATTTACAATGTGTATGTCTATCATGGTGCAACCAAAAGTAATTGATACACGATGCACCCCACATCAATGAAGTAGTACCAAAAATGGTGTAATCACTTTCAAGGTAACCTTGAAAGCTAACACTTCCTCTTTACAAAAAAAGTGCTTTCATAGAACCTTGTCTACTCCCTTTGCAACTTAACCAAACCCACCATTTGAAAACTTGAACATGTTGTAGTTCTAGGAATAATCATTCTCCTCCATCAAGGAATTACACCTCACCCCCTTAAAACAACTGGAAGGCTCAGAAATGGAAGTCACCAATGCAATATGGTTACCAAATCTCATAAGAGGAAACTCACCCTCATTGAATATTTGGGTACTCCTACATGCTCTTATGCATCCTACAATATGTGAGAAAGTTGTCTCGACTTCTTTCATATTGGATTAGAGGATGAGGTCATGTCCATTCTCATGCACTCATTGTTCACACCTAGATATGATTCTTCTTTTTCCTCTAAATCAACATCTAGAACAACAACCCTCTCACTCCATTCAATAATTGAAGATGATATCTTTGATCTATAGGAGGATACATTCTCATCAAAATGCATATCTTGACTCACCATATTTTTTCATTGTGTTGGAATGTAGGTCCTTAAGATTAAGAACTCTCATTGTGTCCAACAAAATAATATACTATCACAAGTTACATCTTGATCCTCCCCTTTGTTAGGGGCTTGACCAGTTTTGAATCTAAATGAACATAAAATTGGACCATTAGCAACCTACAACACTTCAATATCCTTCATATAATCTTCATGGGCCAAAATCTTCAAACACCACATCAAGGTTTTTTCAGTACATCTTACAGACATGATTACACCTCCATACAAGACCAAGATAATTGGATCAAATCTATCAAAATCACAAAGCTAAAAGTATGCACAAATCACACCCATATTGAAATACCAATGTTGTAGGGAAAAAAACAACCCATATAAGGCCTTCAACAAAGTGCAAACATGGGTTTCTTTCCCATACACCTTAAAAAATATATCAACTAAATCAAAACCCTTAACAAGGTCAACTCCCTCTTTTTGAGAGAATCCAACAACCTTTTCATAGTATTCTCAATACTTCCATTAATTGCAAGCTTAGAATCAATCATTGATGAGAATATCTAGGCACATACATCATCGAATACTTGCCAACTCGGTTTGTCTTTTTGCTTCTCTATGGTTGTCTTGCTGAGAACTCATGGAAAAATGAACAGGTTGTGATGCATCCTACTTGTTGATGTTGTTTATATGAATCAATTAGGGATATTAGAAAAAACTAGAAACTTAACCTGCTATTGAACATGTCAATTGGCAACAATGTAATCAACACAAAGTCATGAAGCTAAATATTTGCACATCCTTGTGTCAATTGAAGCAGTTTTATTAGGATTCACCTTGGTTTGTTTAGGTTTGGGTTGAGAATGGCTATGAGAACAGAAATTTATCTCATTTTATCAGAGCCATATGTCCTTGCTCATGTTCCCTAAAGTAGGTGACATACTATAATGAATGCTTGTTTGGTGTTAACTACATCAACAACTTGTTACTCTCTCTATTACATATGAGGACTTTCTAGCAATGGTTGCATTAGTTTAATTAGTCCTCAGTGCACCTTCCTAGGTCCCTGTTACTGTGTGGGTACCTTTGATACCCAGACAAATAAAGACTTCTTGAAAAGGGAGCTAACAATGCTTGGTGCAAGGATTGGAGCAAGGATTGAATCACCTATGGCTGCATGGTTTGATCATGTTGCTAAAGGGTGCCTTCCTAGCCTTTGTCTTGCTACTCGCCCTGTAGTTTGAGCAGGGAGCTCCAATTGAGTGTTCCATTTCCACACAGAGTTGTTTTGATGTGTACATATTTATCTGACATATGTTGGAAGTTATTTGTATGTTTCTTTGTATTAATATAGCATTGAGCAACACAGTTGCAACTCTGTGGATGTTGAAATAATTTATTGTCATTACTATTCACGGGTTGTTTTCTGAGCATTTGTTATCTCCTTGCCTTGCCTATATAGAGCAAGTGAACTATGATAGCTGTGAGTTTTGGAAATCAGACTCTATTTCCTTTATTGGATATAAAATCCCAAAGAAAAGGATTCAAGATACAACATGGATCGGGAAGAAAAAGAGGAAATTGGATAGCTCGGTATTATAAAAACATGTGCATTGTGCAAAGGTTTCAATCACTTTATTCAAGCTTTAAAAGAGGTTTATGCCAGGTAATGGACAAACTTAATCTAAAATATGGATTTAAGTTGCTTGCATTTGTTAAAGGTCTTGAACAGGACGATTATCTTTTGGAATAGTTCCACGTTTTCTACAAACATAAGCCTTCTGAAGGTTCTATGGCTCTAGGTTTTCAAAGACTTGGAAAAGTTCATATTCTTAAATAAGAAATCAAGAGTTATTCCTAAAAACAAATGATCTAGGCACCATGCATCATCAATGACATCAAAGACACTTTTGTTCAACTATTTGCAAACACAAACTGTCAGGTATCAAAAATATTCTAGTTAAAATTTGAAAGACAGTTGGAATTCAAGGCAGTGAAACTGTATGAGCATATTAGTGCTAGGATAATCATTGTTCTAGCTAATCTAAGGTTAGGAACCATTAAATTATTGTTGGTTCAGAGCAGTGAAAACACCAAGTCTGCAGTCTAAAACAAATGTGAGCATATTCTCTCAAGCTTGAGACATGTTCACCTTTCTTCGCTCCCCTTCCCACAATGAGGAAACATAGATTCTCTTCTTCGACCCACATAACTAGCTTATTGCTTTCTCCTATCATCTAGACATGAGGCACATAGCTCTCTTATTCAACACCAACACAAACTTCTAGCATTTGAGGCCCCTCAGCTGTCTGATCAGGGGATAAACAAATCACTTCACTTTTCCACTGTATCCATGAGACATTGTGAGCAGGCATTGTCACATAAGAATGGGAAAAGTACAACATAGCGGTGAATCAATAAATGCATTATTCATTAAGTAACCCTTGTTTTAATTGACTTGGACAAGGAGGGTGATATTAATAGAAAACATTACCTCACAGACTTGGTTTTCCTTGCGCAGATTAGTATATTACCAAAATATTCCTCTCTTTCATGGCCTTGGATGGTAGCATAGACATATTGTAGCCTTGATCTCACCTCTTAGATATTCCATTGTTTGATGGTAAGTAAACAAGGTAATGGCATAAACATCAAAAGTCACTAAGAATGGCATGGCTTCTTATATTGACAAATGACAATTTGAAAGTTGGGAATATGTTGATTCAAGTTTCTGTCAATGCAAATTCCAACATGCTTGTGGCTAATTGCTCATGGCTCTTCCACTATTCTTTCTAGGTTCCAACCATTTATGCAAATGACCATATTAATAGCTGACCTAAGAACTTTAGTCTCTTCAATATCCTTTCTCTCAAACATGACAACACCATATACACCTAGAACATCATTCTGGTATTAGCAATATCAAGTGGTTGTGGAAGATCATAAAATTACCATTACTTATTTGTAAAGATATCACATGTTAATGGATAAACACTAAAAATACCTCATAATGGGTGACCATATAAGAAACTACCTGTGATCAGGTAGCTTCAGACAAGTCTGATCAACAATGTTAACTGCCATCAACCTTAGGTTCCCTTTATAGATAAAACATCAAGCAGGTCTGGCGACAATATAATTGAATAGGTTCTCTCTAGTTTACTGGTATCAATTAAGTACCTATTTGATCTTCCCATTCTACCAACTAACCTTGCATGACACTGCATAGACAAACCACTTATTGGTGTAGTGATAACCTTTCTCATATGTATGTTGATGAATCTTTGAGGCCACCATTGCCTGAAACGTAGACCCGAGTATATAATTATGTATTTTTCTCTATTTAAAAAAAACTATTTAGATAGAAGGTGGAGATATTCTTATGAATGGAAAACAACGGTAGGTGTTTATAAAAACCCTATTATGTTTCAAGGTGCAGTGTGCCCATGGTTGGAACTGATGTCTGTGTAAACTTATCTGAATCAATTGAGTAAGGACAATTAAAAATTATGTCACAGACTCTAAGTTTCCAACCATATGAGAAAACAATGTACATTGCCCAAGTATCAGACAAACATTAGACATCGACAGTAACTTTACGAGACTTCAATATCTTAATTAGAGATTGACATGAAGCATGCCAACTATGATTGCATTATAGATGTGTTCAAGTCAAAACAATGGTGAATCTCTAAACACACTTTGCCACCTAATATTTCTTGTGGCATGTTTCTGCGTTGGAACTCAGGAGCTTTACATAGAAGGTGGACCCTATCTTGTGAATGGAAAACTGTGGTGGATGTTATGAAGCCCCATTCCGTCTCAAGGTACAGTGTACCTAGTGTTAAATATGATGCATGTATGTAAACTGATTGGAATCAATGAAGTTTGAACAATAAAAATTATGTGATGGACTAAGTTGTTGACCAAGTGAGAAAATAGTAAACGTTGAAAAGTATCATACAAACAATAGCAACAGTTCTACAATTTTAATGATTCAAAAGTCAGGGTTTTTCCTGTCTATACAACTCTGGAATAAATGAACATGGTGTATCCTATCTCTTTCAGAAGAACACCATAACAAAAGATAACCAATCATTCTCTAGACTTTTACCTTGAGAGATTGCTCCTTTGCTGCTCAAATCCAACAGAAGATGGCACACAACTATCAAGGACTGAACATGAAGATTCATCCCCTCCCAAAAGCATAGAAGGCCTCTCAAAAAAATCCATTCTGATAAAAGAGCTAGGATTTAGAAAAGAGCTATTTGCAATGATCAATTTTATATTCAAAATGTGCAGTGTTGACTATAGAAATCGACCCACACTTGATTAAAAATTCTAGAAAAATCTCATCAACCTGTGGTCTAGCAACAGGGTTGAGTGCTCACAGCAATGATGGCTCATGCTTAAAACCCAAAAGTCTTGCTCCTAGTACAGTTGATCAAAGTGTTTCAAGATGAGAATCAGATCAAGGTGGCTACACTACTTCCAAAGTGTTAAGCTAAGATGTTTTCAGTGCTAATGCAATCTTCTATGTGAATGAGACTAAGTGAATGAGACTAAGTGCAATTCTTGGGTGACTTTGACAAAATTATTGATCAAAGTGTTTCAAGATGAGAGTTAGGTCAAGGTGGATACACTACTTCCAAAGTGTTAAACTAAGATGTTTTCAGTGCTAATGTAGTCTTCACTTTGTGAATGAGACTAAGTGCAATTTTTGGGTGACTTCGATGAAATTATTAACCAAGAGCTCTAATTGCAACAGATCTCTCATAAAAGTCTCCTATCCACTCCAATCAGAAAGAGGGTTAAAAACTTCAGTTAACTATAAAAGTAAAAATGTTCAGAATTTGATGAGTGGTGATTTATGAAAACTCAAATCAAGCAATAAGAGAACCAACTAAATGAACCATATCTAATACCTTGTCCCCTATTCACCATAGAAAACTGATAATGTTATAGGGAAATGATTTGACTATAGAGTACCAACCATGCGACCATTACTTACATCCCTCTACCATAACTACCCAACATAAATGGATAATCCTAGAATCTAATAAAATGGGTAATAAAAAAACGCCATTAAAAACCAACCATATTGCGGCTGCTCAGCCAGAGCTTTTTCGATAAGATAAATAGAATAGTATATTCATCCATCCGTTATGAATTTCTTGGTCGACGTAGTTTCCCTTTCTTCTTCAAGGAAACGAAACTTTCCATTTCAGTTGGGGTTAGTCTCTCCCGCTATTATATTAGTTACCAAAATGAGCCAATGAAATATGGCTTCAACTGATCTAAGTACACAAGTCATCACATAAAGCAATTTGGCCAATAGATCTATGTAAATAAAGTCAAAATTTCACAACCCAGATAAGCTAAATACATTGCATCTCTTCCTATTCTTACAGAAGAAGCAGAGATCGAAAACATGTAGAGAAAGACAAATAATTGAAGGGGATTTGTGAGTACTAACTATCTCCATCCTTTTCAAACAAACTAAAATCCTCCTTGAACTCAGAGATATGTTCCTCTGTTAGCTTATCCATCATTTTCACATAATGTAAGCAGATAGAGCGAAATATCAAATTTCTAATTCGTATTATCCATAAATCCTGGGAGAAATACCAATTTTTCAACCTATTATCCATAAATATGGTGAACCATCTTCATTTCTCCTCCCAATCGGAAAAAATCGGACGAATTTGGGCAAATATCTCCTGCAAATCGGAAAAATTTGGGCGAATGTGGGCAAAAATCAATATTTTCGTGGGCTAATATTCATTTTCCAGTTTTTCCCTCTTTCGAGATGAATGCGATTTACCTTGGGGTAGCTATATATAAAATAAGTAATGGGTGAATTTATTAAATAAAATAAAAACATTTTAATATAAAAATCCGCCCACCTTTTTTTGTGTAACCCTTAAAATTTGCCCTTAAAATCATCCCTGGTTTAAGGTGGGGGTGGGTAGGGTGGTTTATAAGGATTGAGGTATAAAAATGGGTGGGGAGGAGGTTTTAAGTATTGGGAGGGGGTTTGAACAAAATGAGTTTGGGTCAATATCTCTGGAAATTAAGGGTATTCTTTAATATCCCATGATCGCATGTGCTATGTGACAGGTTCACTAAGTGAAGTCCCTGTGCTTACAAAGCTTGAATAATAGGTAGGACCAAGCACACCTCCAAAAGTGCTAAAGAAAAGAAGAGACACAGCAATTGAAGTTGCGAAGAAAATAGAAGAAGTAGAAGAAATATGTGCCAAGGCTGTTGACCAAGTCTCTCAGACTTGGGAATTCTTAATGGATGATGAGAAATCATAGAATATTGCAAATGAGTTGGCTGCATTTGAAGTAAACATTAAGCAGATAAGGAATGATATGAAGCATCTACCCTTAACACAAAAAATGGCTAAGGCGACATATATGAGGAAATTGCAGTAGCAAATGATAGTTTTGTGCACACAACAACAACACTGCGAGGAGAAAGTGGAAGAGTTACAGGATGAAGCAGAAAAAGTTATAGGCATCATTCAGCATGTACATTAGAATGTGCACGACGTAGCAGCATTAGTGGAGAAGGTAATGCCGAAACATGTCAGTTCTGACCTGGTGCAACAATTAAGGAAGACAAAGGAAGAAGTGCACATAAAAGCAAAGAGAGTGGTGAAAATCGTGGAATATTTTTAGACCAAAACCAACAGAAGTAAAACCATGGAGGAATAGTTTCGAGTGGCTCAAGACGAGCCACAAGTGAGTTTTAGGGGCATGTTGGGCCTAGGGATAGGAAGGCATAATTCATTCAGTATTCTTCCTAAGTATGGAGAAGAACTAAAGGAGAAGAAGAAGGAGCTACAACAGAAGTAGCGATAGAAAATAAAGAAGAGATAGGAAGATGCAACAGAGGAAGTGAAAGGAAGGAAGAAGAAGAGGAAGAAGCACCAAAAGAGGAAGTTGCACCACACGAGGAAGTCATGACAGAAGGAAGGAGTGCGACAAGGGAAGATACGACAGAATATCAACATCGGAAGGCATGGAAGTAGCACAACAATTGGAAAATGACAGTAAGGCATAATGCTCGGAAAGTCACAAGCCTCAATGATTGTGGGTACGAGTTCGGCTAGATCTGGTGAAAATCACACGCATGAAGGCATATTTGTAAGTCAGGCCATTAGTGCCTCCTGTTAGGTGTTACCAGAATAGGAAAGACAACCTGTTGGTTGGATATAGGAAGTCAACTAAGAAAGAAAAAGTAAACAAGTCTGTATTGAGTCTGTATCAAGTATGTATCTAGTCTATAATGAGGCTATAAAATAGAGAACCAAAGATGTATGTACATTAGACTCTCGAGCAGAACTTCAATTAGGCAAGAATAGACTCTCATTGGCTTCTGACTTTTAGCTTTCGGTTGATGGCTCTATATGGCTCTATATCTGAGTGAAAAATATGTAGCTGAGTGCACAGAGAGTAGGAAGGGTTGATTCGATCTAGGTTGTGTGCGGATCATTAGTAGAGTAAAGTAGGAAGAGAACATAGAAAATATCACAGAGTATGAGAGGGAGGAAGAGCCTATAAAGAAAGAGAAGGATGTCTTGACAAGAGTCTGCAACTTAGTTTGCAGACAAAAGGTGCATCTATTTTCTCATGCCAGATGAAGAGCACCTTGTGGTTTTTTCTCGGATGGGTTTCCACGTTATATTCTGTGTATATATGTGAATGTTGAATGTATTTGAAATACTTGTGTAAATGTTGCATTGAACGAATGATTATAGATTTGCTTATAGATGAATAGATGTATATTAGTCGCATTGTATTGGTTGAATATGATTATGCTGCACACTACTATTGATATAATAAGTTGCATAAGAGAAGTTGGGTTGTGACCTAACTGTTGAATCATATTGAACATTAATAATCCACCCCTGGATTTCATTGAGAGCCTTGGTAAAAGGCCAAGGTACCAGAAATTCCCCACCCAACTACCGGAACATGGTTCCAGTAGTTACCCATTCAAAAGAGATATCTCGGGTGAGACGGCATCTGCGTTGCAGGTTCTGTCGACTGAGATTTCCTCTATCAGGATGATATCTTGGGCTTTGTTGCGCTGAGAAAAAGGGACTAAACCTGGTTCAAGATCCCTATAGAAGGTGAAAAATCCAACAAATGGTTCTGTTGTTTCAAAATAGGGAATCCTTAATGGATGATGAGCAATCACAGAAGATTGCAAATGAGTTGACTGCATTTGAAGTAAACATTACGCAGATAAGGAATGATATGAAGTAGCTACCCTTGGCACATAAAATGGCTAAGGCAACATAGATGAGGAAATTGCAGTAGCAAATGGCAGTGTTGCACACAGAGCAACAACAACATGAGGAAAACGTGGAAGAGTTGCAGGCTGAAGCAGAAAAAGTTACATGCATCATTCAGCATGTACATCAGAAGGTGTGCGATGTAGCAGCATCAGTGGAGAAGGTCATGCCATAACATGTCAGTTCCGACCTGGTGGAACAATTGAGGAAGACAAAGGAAGAAGTGTGCATAGAAGCATAGAGAGTGGTGAAAATCGTGGAATACTTTTAGATAAAAATTAGCGCAAGTAAAACCATGGAGGAATAGCTTCGAGTGGCTCAAGATGAGCCACATGTGAGTGTTGGGGGCATGTTGGTCCTTGGTACAGGAAGGAAAAATTCATTCAGAATTATGCCTAAGTATGGAGAAGAACTAAAGGAGAAGAAGAATGAGCTATGACAGAAGTAGCGATAGAAAAACAAGAAGAGAAAGAAAGTTGCGATAGAGGCAGTGGAAGGAAGGAAGAAGAAGAGGAAGAGGTGCCAGAAGAGGAAGCTGCGGTAAACGAGGAATACGCGATAGAAGGAAGGAGTGCGAAAAGGAAAGATATGACAAAATATCGACATCAAAAGGCGTGCAAGTAGCATAATGGATGGAAAATGATAGTAAGATGTAATGCTTGGAAAGTGTCAGGCCTCAATGATCGTGGGTACGAGTTCGGCTAAAGCCGACGGAAACCGCATGCGTGAACGCATCTTTGTAAGTTAGGTTGATAGTGCCTCTAGTTAGGTGTTACTAGAATAGGAAAGGCAACATGTTGGATGGATATAGGAAGTTGACCAAGAAAGAGACACTAAACAAGTCTATATTGAGTTTGTATTGAGTCAGTATCAAGTATGTATCGAGTCTGTAATGAGGCTATAAAAGAGAGAACCCAAGATGTATTTGGGTTAGACTCTCGAACTTGACTTCAATTAGGCAAGAATAGACTCTCATTGGCTTCTGACTGTCAGCTTTCGGTTGATGGATGATGGACTTAGATCTCTCTTCCCTTTTCTCCCAAACACTTAATTGAGTGAGATCTGTGGGTACTGTTTCTGAGCCATCTACAATTCCCCATAAATTCTTACTCATAAAAAATAACTGAATTTTTACCTTCCAATTATAGAAATTGTCCATTAAAATTTTCCACCAAGAGTGGTTCCATTAATAAAAATGAAACTAATATGAAATTATTACCTCTTGTAGCGGATCTCTCACGCTGGTTCAAATTTGCAGAGATTCAACTTCACTGCATGCCTCTCTTTCACACCAGTCAATAACAATTTTAGATCCTTTGCGTGAGGTTTTACACAGGCAGATAATTCATTGCACAGTTGTTGATGGATCGTTCTAGCTGGATGGATGGATACTCACAAAATAGGAAACACGACAATTTTCTTAGACAACAATCTACTCCTAGTAGTCATTTTCTTAGACAACAATCTCCTGCTAGTAGTCAGCATGCAATTTCTTCTTCAAGCGACTCTCTATCTCGTTGTTACAACAATCTGCAAGTCGATTCTTCAACAATCTCCAACAAATAAATGCAGTCCCAAAAATATTAGGCAGGAAATCACAAGCCCTCTTGCTCTTCCTCCTAGGCTCTGTTACCCAATAGGAAAAATTAATAGGCAGAGCAAACACAAAACATACTGCTTTATTACTTGCAAATAGTTACGTTTATAGTGAATGAACTCTTTCAACAAACTCCAATAATGGTGGATCTGGAACCATCCATTTTCTAAATAAAAATTAAACATCCTAACCATTTACTGTAATCACGGTATTTCACCATTATTATCTAACACGTCCAACCGGTCGGTTGACTTGGGAGATCAGTAGTAGCAGAGGGATGCCAAGCCAAACCACCTTGAGACACGGGCATCGGCTAGAATGAATAGCTTGGGTGGAGCGTGTCGGCTGGGAAGCAAGTGGGGTGCATGTCCAAGGAACGTGGACACCCAAGGCATGTCAAGCATGGGTGTACCGTGTGGCGACAAATACATATTATGCAGTGTAGCATTTAATGCGATGGCGGTCGCATTGTCCGCCGTCGGATCCTTTCCAAAGTAAGATCCGACGGCGGAAAGTGCGACCGCCGTCGCAGTAATTGCTACACTGCATAATATGTATTTGTCGCTGTACCGTGTGACAGTTGACTGGACCACAAGTTGAGGAAGTGCATCCTCTTGAAGTCAAGTGTACGACCACACTTGGTAGCACCCAAAGGCAAGTGTGCACTCCTATAAATTGCATGGTGATGAGTCCAACCAAATCCAATCTACAATTAAAGGAGGATTCAAGCAACGCACATGGAGTGAAGTTTGAATTCAGGAAAGAGACCACACTCTACAGGCATGACTGATTCCTGGGCGCAATGCTAAACGAAGGCGGACTTGGTTGATTTCTGTGGCAGTGAACAGGAGTCGCAAGAGGTGGCCGTGCACTTGCTTCAGGGGTGAAACTTGGTGTGAAACTCGGCAGTAGGAAGAAACTCGGTTTGGAAGCAGGGTAATTCTTAGGGTTTTTAGGGAGTCGCTGGTTGGGCGCTTTCTCAAGAAGTTTTTTAAATTTATAGCAAAAGATCAGACATAGAAAAGAGTATAGAAGATCAGATGAGACATGAAAAAGAGTATAAAGAGGTGTTAGGGTTGTGATTTACTGCTCAGCCTAGTGGACTTTGATAAAATCATTCATTCATTCACGTAGTTATCTACAGACAGCCCCACTTGTTTAACTATAATATGCTTTTAGGCACGGCGTTCTTGGGTGTTGCCTTCACTATCACAACCTACCGAAAGGAAAAAGGCACTTCGGTAGTTGGGCCAGTAGCACTCTAACAACTAGAAACATGGATGAACACGAAGAAGAGGAGGAGTTGCACGGCGTTCTTGGGTGTTGCCTTCACTATCACAACCTACCGAAAGGAAAAAGGCACTTGGGTAGTTGGGCCAGTAGCACTTTAACAACTAGAAACATGGATGAACACGAAGAAGACGAGGAGTTGAAAGATTACCAACATGGATGGCATTTAACAACTAAAAACATGGATGAACACGAAGAAGAGGAGGAGTTGAAAGATTACCAACATGGATGGCCGATGAAATTGAAGAAGATGCTCATAGAAAAGAAAATGCAATCCTTCGTAATGAACAGAATCGATGAACAATAAGAAGAGGAGGAGGAATTGAAAGATTACCGACATGCTTGGGTGATGAAGATAAAGAAGCTGCTCGTAAAAAGAAAAGTGTCTTTCTTTGTGAGAAAGAAAATGGATATTGAACAATAACAAGAATCAGAAAGAAGAGTTGAAAGGTCATTAGACTAATTGATGGGGCTATCGTTTATGGTGGGAGAAGGAAGTATGTCGAAGGGAGAAGTGAAGTCAATTTTGAGCAGCGTATTGATGGCCCTGCAGCTTTGCCTCGGATTATGGCAGATCCTCAAACTCACTCCTGTAGGAGCGATGATACAAGGTGTAATGGGTTGGTTGCTGCGGCCCTTGGGCCTCTCCCCAACTTACGCTAAACTGCAACATTTGGACGGTCGTGTCTTGAAGAATGTAGCCTGCGTTGGACTAACCAATGTAACAGAGCAGCCGATCGTGTTAAGAGGAATATTTCGTGAAACGTCTGAGCTGAACTTGTCCTACCTGGGCGTTTATTTCAAGTTAGAGAGAAGGGGAAGGAACATGCTGTTTGTGGATGGTAAAATGTGTTATTACATCACAGACAAAATCTGGGACTCTTTAGTTATAATGTCAATTATAGCCTGCCATGTGGTATTTGTGAAAGGTTATAAGAAGATTTGGTTAGGAGTGGCCGCAGGCGGTGTGATGAACCTATCTGAAGCTCTGGATAATTTGATACTAGAAAACCAGGTTATGGTGTTATTAAACCAGTCTGGAGTGCCTGAATCACTTCTGCCTGTGGACGTGTCAGTGTCTGAGGAGAAGCTCCTGAAGGTTTTGAACTTACTGGGCTTGTTCTTTCAAACCAAGAAAGTGTATTGGGTGATTCCTATATTGTTCAGCTTGACGTCGGCACTGTTGGAATTCCTCACAGCTCTGAGACTGTGGCTTTATGGTCAAATCAACCTCCTCTTCTGCCGCATAATGCATCTAATATGTGACCGACTGCCTTTGTCAATAAGGAGAGAGTTGTACCACTCTTTGGCGTACTGGGTGGAAAATTTGAAGCCAAGCAACGACATAGAGTTAAAGAGTGTCCGCGGCGGCGATATTGTAGCAATCGTAGCTGGAGGAGCTAAATTCCACATAGAAGATGCAACTTTGGCGCCTCGATCTCGTTTTCTAGACCGTTCTAAAAACATATTTGATCATCGCACTCGCACCGCCCAGATCGACTGCTGCTTTAGTGAGGATCAAAACAGATGCTGGATATCGTTCACAAGAGTCGGACAGTTTGTAGTGGACTGCACGAGGGATGAGTTTATAAAACTAAACGTATTCCTTTCTATCATAGCAGAGAGAGAGTCGGGTTCATTGAAATCTTGCGTCGAAAATCTGGTGCTTGTTCGTGGGCTCAAGGAGTCTGTCATGTGTTATGTAAAAGGTGGGTTTCCACGAGTGTATGAATTAAATTTGAAAAATGTAATTGTTTCCTAACGAGGAAGTACTACCGAACATCTGTTTCCAGTATTTGACGGTCTTTAATGAGCCCAACGATCCTCTGTTTCTACTGTAATCATATATCACAGTGTTTGATTCACTGTATATTGCTTGGGCAATTAACAACTCTAATATTTCAATATCGGTTCCTATTTATTTCGTGATTCATTGTATATATAAATGTGTTCTTTGATGGACTACGAGGCTGGGTTATTTTTCATTTCTTTACAAGGGAGATCGTGATTCACTGTATATATAAATGTGTTCTTTCATGGATTACGAAGGCTGGGATATTTTTCATTTTTTTACAAGGGAGATCGGCGAGTTATTGAAGGTCAGTTTGGGTTACAGGTCATGGTTCTCTTGTCCCACTTGGTGGCATGTGGGGTTCGACCCTAGGTCTGGAAATTATTGAGGCGTTCTTTATGGGTCATATTACCTAACTATCCAATTCAGTGTTGGAATCTGAAAGGTTTTATGGGGATATCGAATGAATGATTTTGGCAAATTTATCCTTTCGATGATGAACAACTTCTAGGTTTTGAGCGGGCTTCTCCTTGTGTGTTGGTGGAAATGGATATGGAGGAGGGTCTTCCAGCTCAGCTGAAGATTATTTGGGAAGGGGGTTCTTCTGTACACATGCTTGATTATTGGAGGGTGCCTTTTAGGTGTCATTGATGCCGTAACACAGGTCATTCTAAGGCTTTTTGTCCGTCGAAGGGTATGCCTAATTTGGTCCCGCTGGAGGAGGAGAAGCTGGATGATGTCGGTCTGGTGGGGCTGGATGAGGAAATTCCCTTTCCTATTCCTCTGGACAAGGATTCAACGTGCTCATTTGTTGGTTAGTTTGCCCAGTCCATCCCAAGTTTACTCTTAAAGTTTTTTTTGGTCGTCGATATTCTTAGCTCATTGTTTGTTCTGGACGGTGTTGTACCTAAGGATGCTACGACTTTGGGTTATGGGGGTGGCTCACCTAGGGTTTGTCATCCTTCAGTTGGCGCGGGGGAGGTTAGGGGAGTCCCTATGGGTGATGCTTCGTGTGCACTTGTCGTTTCATCTATGTTAGCTCCGATGGGGGGTTTAGATGCTCCTCTTTTCTGTAGTCAAGACTTTCCTCCTCTTCGTCATGTTTCAGCTCCACTTCTTGATATTGCTCTTTCTCCTTCTTCCATTCAGGATACTTCTTCAGAGAAGGAGACAGAGGTTGTTTATTTATTTTCTTCTCATGGGTGTTTGATTCCCTCGACACTGTGTGTCGAGGACCTTGTTGTCATTCTTCATGACCTTTCTTCTCATTTACCCATTTTCTCTATGGAAGAGTCCACTAGCCCGGATGTTTTCCCATTTCATCGATCAAGGTTGCGAAAGTTTCTGTCAGGAAGTCGGGGAAATCTAAAAGGGGTAAGGATAGTATGAAAGGAGTTAAAGACTCCATACAGATGTCTTCTTTTATCAACCCGAGGATTGTTTCTTTGTTTGACCAGGGGCTTCCCTTTGATTCTGTTAATATCTCCTCTTTGTCATGTCGGGGTCTTAAAGATTCAACGACCCTTTCAGTGGTGTCTGGATGAATTGTATCTCTTTTAATGTGTGAGGGATAAGCAACGTCCTAGAGAGAGTTGCCCTCAAGCGTCTACTTGACCTTCTTTGTTTGGCTATTGTTTTGCTTCAGGAAACTTTGTCATCGAGCCCTATTTCCTATGATTACTTTTTGCATCTGAGACCTGGTTGGCGAGTTAGTGCTTGTGATGCACTCAGTCACTCTGGGAGCTCTTTGGTGGCATGGAACCCCCTTATCGCTTAACTGACGTTTCAGTTTTCATAATCCGTCGGTTAATAGACGGGTTTTTTTGGTGAACCGACGACCATGCTGTCGCTTAACCGACGCTTACGTTCTCTCCACCGTCGCTTAACCGACACTTACGTTTGGGTTTTTTTGGTGAATCGATGGCCATGCTGTCGCTTAACTGACGCTTACATTTTCTCCACCGTCGCTTAACCGACGCTTACATTTTCTCCACCGACGCTTATGTTTTCTCCACCGACGCTTACGTTTTCATTATCATCGTTTAAGCAACGCATGTTTAAAGTTTAATATGAATTAGATGTCGGATAACCGACGATTTACACTTAACCAACGGATTGGAAAGATGTCGGATAACCGACGACAATCCACCAACGCTTACTGTATTTTATCCTTAAAGAAATCACACTTACTAAATTTAGCATAAAGCTGATGTTCTCTCAATTCTTGCAAAATAATTTTTAAGTGATCCTCGTGTTTGTCTTTAGACTCAGAATAAATTATAATGTCATAAATGAATACCACCACAAATTTATCAAGGTACTTATGCAATACATTATTCATTAAGCACATGAAGACAACCAGGGAATTAGTAAGCCCAAACGGCATAACAACAAACTCACAGTGACCATATTTGGTCCTAAAAGCTGTTTTAAAAATGTCCTCATCTTTGATTCGGACCCGGTGATAACTAGCTCGTAAGTCAATCTTTGAAAATACAGTTGCTCCACGCAGTTGATCAAATAGATCATCTATGTGGGGCAACGAATATCTATTCTTAATGGTCATTTTATTTAGTTGATGGTAGTCAATGCATAAGCATAGAGTACCATCCTTCTTTTTAACAAAAATAACAGGTGCTCCCCAAGGGGACACGCTCGGTCTTATATACTTTTTATCAATAAGTTCCTTTAACTGTGATTTTAATTCATTTAGTTCCAATATATTCATTTGATAAGGGGCTTTTGAGCTGGGCACTGCAGCATGTACCAACTCAATAGTGAAGTCTAACTCCTTTTTCGGAGGCAGTCCCAGAATTTCTTCCGGAAGTACATCCGAATACACCCTTAGGATTGGAATATCTTCTAGTTTTAGTTTATCTTCATTATTAATATGTTATTCATTAATTATAGTTACAACAAAGGCTTTACAACCCTTCCGAACAGCTCTCTTTAATTTCAAAACAGAGATTTGTTTGATAGTTGTTTTCCTAGGGATTCCTATTACGGTTATTGTTTCTCCTTCATTATTTATGCAAGTAAAAGTTTTATTGAAACAATTTAGAGCTACTTTATGCTGTTCTAACCAGTCCATACCAATTAACATGTCATAAAAGCCTAAAGGTTACACTAAGCTTCATAAAGGTTTCAAACTGATCCATACTTACAGTGCAATCTTTTACAAAACTAATCACTTTTCTTTTTGCTCCAGTAGCTAGTTGAACTAACCATGACTTTGCAAACTTTTATACTGATAACTTGCATTTTTCTACTAAATCAGGAGAAATATAACTTAGGCTAGCCCCTGGGTCAATTAAGATAGAAATGGGTGTTTGATTCAGCTTACCTTCTACCTCCACCATGGAAGTTTGATAATCTGCCTGCATGTTTTCCAATGCCGCGTTGATCCTAGGCATTGTCCTTTCTAAGTCACCAACAGTCATGTCCTCCTTCACCATATGTATGTTGCTGACAATCTTCTTTCTGTTAGGGCAGACTAATGCATAATGAGGTCCATTACACTCCCAACACTTTACTGGTTCTTTACGTTCATTATTCTTAATGTAATTGTTGTGATTATTAGCAGGTTCTTTATTTCTAGGGCCATTAAGGTTTAACTGTGAATTACCTTTATTTCCTTGGAAATTCTTATTAGGAAAATTACGTGCATTATTATTCCTAAAATTGCGGTTAGGTACGAAACCCTTCTTCTGTTCAAAATTATTAGACCTCTTAGCCTTCTAGTTTGACATGCTTTCCTTTTTGCAGTTCTGCTCATAGAAAAAAATTTGCCTTTCGCATAGTCTCCTCTAGGGTTTTTGGATTATCGTATTCAATTCTATATTTAATGTGAAAAGGTAAACAACTTAGAAACCGTTGTACCTTAGGCTTCTCATCCACAATGTAAGGCACGTAACGCAACAAACTTAAACATTTACTGTTTAATTCTTTCATGTTCATAGTTTCCAACTTCAGTTCATAAAATTCCTTAGCTCGCTCTGCATAGTACTGTTCCAACAAAAACTTCTTTTTGAAGTATTTCTTAAAGGTACTCTAGTTAATGTTTTTTCCCCTAATACCTTTTACTCGTTTTAAATCCTGCCACCAAATATCTGCCTTCCTAGTTAAGTTGTAAATGGCCATTCTTGCTTTTAGCTCATTAGAGTAATTATAGATTTGGAAATACTTTTTCATTCCAGACAGCCATGATTCAACTTCTTCTCCTTTCTCAATTTCACCGTTAAAAGTGGGTGGTTTTATCTTCTTAAATTCTCCTCAAATTTCTTCATAAGGCTTAAATTTTCTTTTTCTTGAATGGTAATTATCTTCACTGCTATCACTAGTGTACTGATGATTCTTCCTGTGTGAATCACCATAAATTTCAAAGGACGAGCTACTTTCAATTTTAGACTATTTGGACTTTTAACTTTTGTGTTGGTAGGACATACCTTCAGATCCTGTATGTTTATATTTTTCTTCACTCTGAAATTTTTCCATCAGTATCTGGTTCAGCTCTTCTTGAGCTCTCAGAATTCTTTCATTTTCCTTTTTAACTGTTTCCATCTCAGTTCTTAATTCTTTAACAGTTTGTAATAATTTCGAAGAATTGTTAGTTATTTTTTCCTAAACTGCTTCTCTTTTAGAATTACTTTGTTCATTAAACGAGGAATCCTCATCTGCATATTCCTTAAGTCTTTCCATACCTGCATTTTTAGCTCCAAATTTTTTTTTGGAAATAACATTTCAAAAATAAAAGTAATAATTAGTATGCATGCATTTAATTTAATGTTTGTCTACGCAGGTTCAGCCGCATTCAGGCCTAGTGTTTGAACGTGTGCTCTAATGCCACACGTAATAACCCAAAAATTTGTAAAAATTTAAAATTTTTCCTATGACATTAAATGTTTACAATTGTCACTTCCGAGTGACATTTAATTGTTAACAGTTAACATAATAAGGTTTATACTAGAACTAACCCCTTTATTAAATTCTAGATCTGCATACTTAAATATTTGCTTTCATAAATCATTATTAAAGATTTGATTTAGCAGGTTATGATTTGGAATAACCTGAACTGAAAAATCTGTTTGTTTACTATGTGCTAAAGTTTGTTTTACTGTTTGTAAATATGAAGGAACTTCAGTCCATGTCCGAGGCTTACTTAAATTTTTAGCTAATGCAGTGAAGTGATGCTTCTTTTACATGTCTTTTTACAGGTAAGACGTTTTGTAACCAGTTTCCGGATCGAGACTAATTAGCTTAATTAGCATAAATAAAAATGCTAATATATTTGTTTAATTTACAACTTTGATCAAAAGGAGGTATCGTCAAAACTGTATATTTATGTTTTATTTAATTTCTTGTAAGCATAAGTAAATGGAGATTCTGAACATAAATCCAGATGTTCTTCTATCTAACTTCGACTATAACTTGTTCATCAAACTTTCATTTATTTATTATCAAATTAGGTCTTATATAAATTCTAGAGAAAGATAAATTTGTATATGTGGTCATTTGATACCTTATTACTTGTTATAAGGATTTTTATACCCATATTAAATAAGGTTAAGAGTCTTTTGCACATACAACTGTCATTTACAAGGTCCTCATTCTATAATTAGAATTATTATTTGAGCGAGGGTTATGGCATACCTTTTCATTTACATTGTGCATCGTATAAAATATAGATATTGATCGATTTGAATAAGTTATTAACCAAAGTTTATGTCAAAACCATTTTATGTGCAGGTTGCTCCAAGGATTTTGAACTATAGCGCAAAACTCACAACTCAAAAATATATTGCACACCACGTGGTCGATGATTAATGGTTAGGTTTTTTTACTTTGGAACTTCACCATATAAGTCTCCCAAAACCCTAAAATTCTACATTTGACCTATATTTTTACTACTACTGTGGAGAGGGGGCCGCAGGCTCATGGCCGCATGGGCCTTGATGCCATTCCTTATCTCTGCATGTACAGGCCTTCCCTACCATTACATTTCTTCTGCGTGTGAGGTCTTCATCGCCATCGCTTTACTTTGTGTGTGAGGTCTTCGTCGCCATTACTTTTCCTTTGCGAGGGCTTCCCTTCATGCTTTTGTTCAGTTGTGAACTCTATCTGAGTTACAATGTACTTTTCAGTTTTGAGTTCATCGTGGTTTCTGGTTGATGGCTTAAGCATTTCGTCGAGTGTGGGCTTATCTGTATTTACTTCCCAATCGCTAGTGTAAAAGGGTTTTTACTTGGTTAAAAACGCAGTGTAAAAAAGATAAGCCACAGCTAAAAGTGAAGCTTCTCCAGGTAACTCATCATTTTCATTCATGTATTCACCATAAGTGTATATACTAGTTTTGTCCCTTTTTATTTTATATACAGAAATCTTAACAAAAATTTAATGGGTGTGCATGCTAGTTTACAAGCAGAGTTTTTAGTCTGTGGCTCGAAGACTCTGACGAAGAGGGGGTCTTCACTCTCCTTCAGCAAACGATAAGCCTCAGTCCTTGCCTGAGGTTTCCTCTGCGATGGATGTATGGGGTTTTGGTTGATGTTGTTTCTCTTGGTTTGAGTACCTCCTTGGTCATGGCTATGATGTACTCTGTTTGTTTTCGGGAAAGCCGTATGGCCCTGACTTGATGAAATTCTTATGAGGCATTTTCGGTCGTAGTTTGATTTACAGGAATTATATTTTGGATAGGATTTAAAGTTGTGACCTCTGTGGAATTTTTAAATGTGTTTTAGATAGGGTTTTAAAGATATTTATATTCTACTTAAGCTTTAAAGGCTTACTGTGTTAGATATTCCTATATTTTGCCATGAACTGTGGTTTTTACGAGGTCGATGGCAGATTGTGGGGTTTCTTGTAATGTTTAAAATTTTCAATTTTGTTTAAGTTAACTTCATAGAAATATTTTTATTGACACAATACTTGTGTTGATGAATGGATGGTTTAAGAATTTAGGAAAGGTTTAAATTTATGTTTAAGTCCATAATTTTTTATTTGAATTAGAAAGAGGAAAATGTTTAAGATATTAGTTTTAAAATAGAGTTTGAGTTTTTCTCTGTCAGTAAAAACAATTATTTATGGAAATAAATTAAAAGAAGGGTTGATTAGAACAACCTGAGTTTTTACTATAAATTTGGGTTGCATATTTTAAAAAGGTCTCTACTTAATTAGTCTTAGTTTATATTTGACAAACAATTTTAATAATGTTTCTGTGAATATTTTATTTAATTCCGTGTATTTATAAAATAGATAATTTATATTTGTATAATGATTAATTTTTTCTTAAAGAAATTATGGTTAAAACGGTATTAACCCTACTAAAAGAGAAGGAAAAGAAGACAGTTTCTCTAAATTAGGGTTTTGTAAAATTTTATTTATTTTTAAATCTTTACAGAGTTAATATTTAACTGTAATGTATTTAAAGTTTGATTCTTACTTACATTAGTAATGAAATTACCTAAGTGATTTCTATACTTCATTTTACTGTTTTCTTTAAGTTATTCCTGCTTATTTATTTTTCTATTCTTATAATGTTTAATTATTATGCATAATTATAATAATTAGGCTTATAGCTAGTAATTTATTTACTATGTAAAAAGGAGCACAGACTGTATATATATATTTTTAAGATCTTTCTTGGAAATAGTTCATGTCTAGCTTCCTTAACAGGTGCATTCTAACTAAGGAACTCTTGAACATTCTTACAAAGAATCTGTAAAAAGTAATAAACTTAATCCTGCATTCTTCATTTGATTTATCCATCAGAAATCTAATCTAACCTACTATACTAGAGTACTACCTTCTTGAAGGTGTGGAAAAATACAGTTAGGTATTTTATCCATCAGTGAAATTTGAAATTACTCTAATCATTTATCCTAATCCATATCTAATCCAGAATTTGTCTATCTTTTCACAGTAAAATGTTTCCTTTAATAATTTTAATAATAGATGAACATAAACATGACATATTATTTCCTAAATTCATTCCTTCTTGATCCTAAGTATGCATAGAGAAAATTAGAAAGAACATGTAGAACCTGAAAATGTAGTAGAGGAGACAACAACTTAAGGAGCTTGTTCCTCCCAACCAATTCCTGGAGATAGCTGAACTGCAAATTTCAGGACCCTCGAGCCTATCTACTGGTCCACCTAGTTGAAGCACTGGGTGAGAGAAACGGCTTAGAAAACCTCTGCAACTCTACTGAGAAATTAGAAGTAATATGTTCTGCTTGTAGCATTATGAACTCAACTTAGATCAGTTGCACTAGTTCAAAACTTCAACACTTTTCACTCAAAGAAAAACTTCTACTAGTCCCCTCCATCGAATTTCTTGTGCACTAAATTCACTCAGAATTTTCATAAGTAAAGAATGAGCAGCCCCAGTTGAATTCAATAGGAATTTTTATTAGCATGCCTAGGTCTTTTGGGTAAGTTTTCACTTAATGAGCCACTTTCTCTTGTTCCACTTTCTTAGTGAACATGACCACCAAAATAACGAAGTTGCCTCTTGCAACAGCTAGAAGTAGTTTGAGGATGCTGCCAAGTGTCAATGTGCTCTCAACCCAGCCTATTCCACCAAGTGACCAATAAAACACTCATTTAACTTTTGGACTCGCTTCTAGAGGACTAAGTAGACTCCCAATGTTAATAAAGAGAAACTAATAAGATGGAATGATCTATTAATAAGATCTACGATCTGGCTAGTTTCTTGGAAGAATCAAACTCTTCTGCAAGATCATGCATTTTGGGAAATCAGTGATGGAACCAATGTGAACTTCTAGTCGGACTCATGGAAGTAGATGCCCATTATTTTTAAATACCAAGCATGGGAGAAAATTCACATTAATCTTCCTAACAAACACATGGAATAAGTATCCAATTACTGGTTAGACATTCGTGACGATGGTCTATGGAGGAGAGGAAAATTTCATCAGCAGATGTGCATCTTCAAGCTCAAATAAACCTGGATCAATGGACTGAGGAAATGCGATGAAGGAAAATAAGGAAAAGAGAGGGACTTGACATCCTGCATTGGGGACACTCCCCAAAATGCATGTTTACAATCAGAGAAGCTTATCATCTTAAACTCCAAAATGAGGACACCAATCAAAGAAAAGCTTGGAAATTTATATGGACTCTAAATCATTAGCCGAAGATTAATACATTTCTATGGAAAATCATGCACAATGGTGTTCTCATGTGGGAAAAATTTCTCAAAAGAAATTTCACTAGCTCTTCTATCTGTATTTTACGTTAACAATAGGTGGAAACAACAGAGCACTTTCTAAATCATTGTGATTTTAGTAATTTCCTATGGTACCAACTAGCTCAAATAATGCGTACATCGAACAAGAAAAGGGACAGTGTTGTCATAACCATACCAGAATGGAGTATGCAAGTCTTAAAGAATTCCATCCTCAACCGCATTTGGAATCTAAGCGTGGGATTTTTCCTTTGGCATATCTAGAAATAAAGAAACATGAAAACTTTCAAATCACAATACCTTCAATAGGACAGGGCCTGGGAAAAAATAGAAGTGGGCATAGTGGAAACTATCAATAGATCCTCTTGGTCTGAGCAATATTATGAAAATGATGATATGGAGAAACAAATACTTTCCAATTGGGGCCTCACTCACCCCTAGCAGTCTCCAACCCAACCATCAAATCAGATCAATACTCCTAGCTTCAATTCATGGTCTCCTACTCCGGGTTCTATCAAGTTAAAATTTGATATAGCTTCGAAGGGAAATCCAGGCATTACAGGGTATAGAGTGGTGCTTCGAGACAACTCTAACAACATCCTCCAAACTCTTGCAGGTAGTTTGGGTATCAAATATAACAATGGCACAAAATTATGGGCTCTCCTTAGAGGAATTCATCTAGCCACTACTAGGAATAAACTTCAATTAATTGTGGAAGGAAATTCACAAATTGTTCTAAAACTTTTAGACAAATTACTCAAAGTCTCTAAGGTTGAAAATATCTCTACTAGATAGCGCCTCCTAGGACCTCTTGACTCTCTTGAAAATTCTATACCAACACAAATGTCAATCATCCCTTCTCACGTTAGGCGGGATGTTAATAGAGTGGCAAACAAATTAGCTAACAAGGGCATTACATGTGACTATGCAGAGATAAAATATGGACCTACCCATCCTAATCATCACTCGAACAGGACAACTTGTCATCAATTGGTGCTTAAAGATGGTCCACACTCAGATCGAGCGACTCAACTTTAACCCTTAATGCATGTAAACATGATAAATGTGGGATTCTAGGATCTTTACATTTGAGGCTTTCATGCACAACCTTCGTAAAATCCATCCACTTGTCATTATTCTATTTCATACATTCAATTCCTCATGCAAAATTTTGAAGAGATATACCCTCGGGGCAGCGGCATTCTAAAATTATTTGGCATTCAAAGCCGAGGTTTGATGCAGTGTATGATAGTAATGAAATGTGATGGTGAAATCTTGCTTAGGATGGAAACTCGGGCGGTAATCATCCCTGAAACTAGGCCACATCTTCTCGTTTCCTTTGCTTCCATTAATGATCTTATTCATTAAGGTTATCCAACTTTTTATATTTTGGTTTCTGAAATTTGGACAGTGCATTTTACTCATCTTAGTTCAATTTTCACATGTTATATAAAAAATAGAACATAACGCACAATAATACATTAATTATAGTTAATTAAGGGACTCATCCCTTTGGTTAATAGTTTCCATGTAAGCTTATTTATATATGATACACTCTTTTTTTTTTCTTTTTTTTACGAAAACGGTTAAAATTTTTATTAAAGACTGGCAAAGGGGCTGCCAGGGCCTTTACAGTGCATATTCAAAACTACTATACCGAGATTCATCTCTAACTTTACACACATGGAAAATACTGTGCTGGGTCATATCTTTCTAGTTTCTTCAATTGTTGTTGAGATGCCCACGTGATGAGACAGACTAATGCAGCCTTAGCGTTAGGGAAGCGGGAGATTTGAAGTTTCTCCATTAACAATTAGCTGGCTCTTGCTCAAAAAAGTGCCCCAGTTGGCCTCAGCGTCTGCTAGACTGTTGAGATTCCTTAGCACGTGATAAGCCTTGTAAGTTCTGAAATGCGTCAGAAGGAGAAGGACTTTCCTGTACGTTTGGGAAAGGTTAATATCCGTTGGCACGTTCTTAGTGTGTAACGCTTTAACAATTAGCTTGGAGTCTCCAAAGATAGTAAGCTTCTGGATGTTCAGCTTCCTTGCTTGGTTTAGACCTTGCCACAACGCCATATACTCAGCATGATTGTTGGAGGCGTATCCTAGGCCCCATGCATAGGACAGGTGGAGTTTTCCAGAGGGTTCAATGATGATGCCTCCTCCTCCAGCTTGACCGAGATTCCCTTTCGAGGCCTCGTCAAAGAAGAGGAAGCATTCATCAAGGGTTGACCTCCACTTAATGAATTCCTATTCATTCAACCTGATTTCCCAGTTTATCTTTTGAGGAGGTTTGATTGCTTCAATGGTTTGTTGGTTCAGATTGAACACCCTAAGCCAGCGATCTTCTTCAGGAGAGAGGGTAGTCAAATTTTTGATGGAATGCTTAGAGCTTAGAGCTTCTGATATCATGGTCCGAGCTTTAATAGCGACTTGAGGAGGGAGTCTACTTTCCTCCTTAAAAATTCTGTTGTTCCTCTCCAGCTAGATCTTCCAACACAGAAATTTGAGTGTCCACATCCACGTGAGCTTAAGGAGATTTTTCTTACTCAGATTGAATGGAGAAAGAGAGTTCCAGCTGCTTATAAGCTCCATTACTGAGTTTGGTAGTCTTTCAGCGGTGGATCCTATCATAAGCCTCCATACTTCTTTAGTGAAATCGCAGATGATGAAGAGGTGCTCGCCAGTTTCTTCAACTCGATTACACAGAGGGCAGCGTGAAGGGGCTTCCCAGCCTTTCCTCTTAAGATTGTCGCTGGTCAGAATGCTGTTGTGAAGCAGGGTCCATATAAAAATATCAATTTTAGGAATTGAAGGGAAATTCCAAAGCGTTTTCCATGGGGCAAGATTGGGAGGGAGCCAAGGCAGCTCCAGTATAGCAGCGTAGCCAGCAGCTGCTGTGTATTTCCTGGATCTTGGACCCCAACCCCATTTGTATTTGGATCTGGCACTATGGGGCGATTTCCCTTGAAGAAATTCCAAGAACTTTGAAGCTTCCTCCTTGAGCTCGTCCGGGTATTCTCGTAGATTCCGGCTTTCCTAGGATTCTTTGTCATCGTTGTTCCAGGCGGAGATGTCCCACAGAGTGCTGTAGTTTCACGGGGTCTTCACTTAGTGAAAGCATGCCATAGCACGTTCGTTCGTGGCATATGAAACAATACCCCTATTTTCAAAAAATATTGGAAAATACCTCCCAAAATCATTTTTTAACCCCCTCCCAATATGCCTTGCCGATTTTAAAAAACCCCTATTTTCCCTATATATTGCATGTATCTATTTTTTCATTTACATTTTTTATACCCCTTTATATTTCTACCTAAGGAAAAAAAAAACTAAACACAAGAAAGGGAGACACTTGATAGGCGCCCTTAGGCAAATCACTTTATTAGGAATTAAAATGTATCACATGATGTCAAAACAAATAAGAGATGGTTTATTTGTACCAATCTCAAATAGTAGTGTGTTTTCCCCAAGAAGGGTTCAAAAATGAAACTTACACCATTTATAACTGCTTCTTTCCATCACGGACTTTTTATCCAAGCACCATTTTGGTATCTAAGAGATCGTACAACTTCAGAAACAAAATTGATTTGGAATCTTCAATGCATACTGTTAATCTTTTTAGATTAAAGGCAATATGAATTTAACAAGAGGAATGGACGAGTCGAGCTGGCATCCATTTATCCAATGAACCTGTGAGCATTTAAAGCATAAATTCATGATGTCAAAATAGGCCACCTTTCAGTTGAAGATTGTATTTCCAGTTCAGATGTCTACCTCGTCACCAAGTTCCTAGCTAAGTTTTACTCAAACAAATTCTTTATCATCTACGGGGAAAAGAAAAAAAAATCGAGAGTTGTGACAAACAAGCAAGTTGGTCAGAAGACATAAACAAAAAGATGGAGAAGCAAAGTCAACTAAAAAATATGAGCCAAATAACTGAACACCAGTAACATTATGAGCAATTTCAAATTTAGTCTTCAAACTGACAAATTTTCTTCAACATAGATTCAAGGCAAATTCTGGAGTTGTGACTCTAACAAAGCAACCAACCAAACTACATAAAAATATCTCCAACAACGTATTCTAAAAAGCACTATGATACATAACCCAATCTAGTGTACAAAAATGATCTTGTAGACTTGGCATTAAAACTTTTGTGGTTGGATTAGAGTCATAATTGTCTTCACCAGCTTCATTTTCAGTTTGTAAATGAACCTGACAACCAATATGGTTTGACCATATGGAAAGGGTTCACCTTGTGAATCCCAATGGGTTATCTCAATCAGTTCAAATAGGTTGTTTCAAGGTGGAGTTCACTGTAAGGTCTCCAGTTCTAGTCTGGCTGAGGTTCAAGTCCTGCTGAGTCTGACTGGGTTACCAACCACCATTGCAGCTAGTTGTTGAGTTGCCCTCCATCAAGATATTCCAGGGAAGAGGGGGAGAATCCTGTGAGGCTTTTCTTGGAAAGAAAAGGAGTTTATCTTGTGATATGGTTAATCGTATCCAAAACCAAAGTTTGATTAAGCCCAATGTGTATGAGTGGATCAAACAAAAATAAATCTTACAACCTTGTTTCATTCATGACAGTTGGGTGGATCTAAATACCCAAGACAATGCTAAGTTTTATCTTTTCTACACCAATAGCATTAATAATTGAAAAGGAAAACCAAATTCCTAAAGCATAAATTTTCAGTCTGTCCTTCGTACAAAAATATTGTTTCAACTACCAAGAGCTTCAACATTTCTCTTGTCACATGGAAAATTCACTAACTCCATTAAATTCGATTTGCAGCATTAGGCAACTTTAGAAAGGTCCAGTAATTTTAGTGACAACTATTTCCTGTACTTTTAGTGACAACTATTTCCTGTAGTGACAAATAGTGACAACTATTTTGGGATCGATTCATTATGTCATAATTCTGTGTTGCAAGGAAAAGACCATCTTCAACACTAACAAACTTTTAACAACGTCATTGAAATCCATAAAAACTCTGAACTATGTAATTCTGTGTTGTAAGGCCCATTGCTGAATACTAGGAGTAATTACATAAGGCAAACATCTAAATTCTGTTGCCAAGCTAAATACTGAATACAAAGACTAGTTGCATAGGCCACAGTGCTATTAATCAATACCACATCATACACCGGATTAAAATGGAGTTGCAAATGAAGGAGCCAAGATAAATACTGAATACTAAGACTAGTTGCACAGGACACAGTTTTATTAATCACTTCCACATCTTATTACACTTAAAATACTACTCAACACTAGGACTAGGAGATTACAATTCAACACTTGTTTGCTTTCCAGTAAAATACAACTCTTCTTTTGTAAAATTACCTTCCAAAGAAAATTGGAACCTTTGAAGTAAACCAGGTGCAATTTGAAATACAACCAAGGAAATTAGAACCTTTGAAGTAAACCAGGTGCAATTTGAAATACAACCGAGGTGAAACTTGAAGGACATCAAAACTGGCTTTAACATATCCAAATTGAAACGTTCGAGAAATTTGGGAGAATTCAGACTAAATCGGGGGCAAAAGAGATGCCAAAGATTGCAGCTTACAGGGTAGGGGGGATTGCAGCTTACAGAGTAGGGGAAGTGCTTCAAAATGAATCGGCTAAATATCCCAAGGATTGGATTTTAGGTTATCTATTATTGGAATCTCACGATGAAATCTTTGTTGAAATAGGTCATTTTTATTGTTAAAATTTCAAATAATTCCTGATATCTAAATGATGCAATTTCAACCATATAAATATACAATTCTAATCACAAAAAAGATACCCAAGGACTGACAAAGAGCATCAATAAATCACTATGAGACACCCGTGAGACCGTCTGCCACAGAATGAGGCCTACAAGTTAAGGTAAGCGTGTGAAAGGATACCCAAGGACAACTGTCAAACAACAGCAATTGTGAAGAAGCAAGATTCTCCTCACACAAATGATTCCGCCCAAACCCAAAACCTGAATTATAAAGAAAAAATCTGTAGAACCAAACTACCTCCACCAAACTTATGATTAAAGTAGAAAATATCACTGTCAGTGGTGTAAGTGAAAAATGTATATTTTGTTCACTGTTCTTCCATTTAATTATAAGCATCGATTCACTATGTCATAATTCTGTGTTGTAAGGAAAAGACCATCTTCAACACTAACAAACTTTTAACAACGTCATTGAAATCCATAAAAACTCTGAACTATGTAATTCTGTGTTGTAAGGCCCATTGCTGAATACTAGGAGTAATTACATAAGGAAAACATCTAAATTCGGTTGCCAAGCTAAATACTGAATACAAAGATTAGTTGCATAGGCCACAGTGTTATTAATCAATACCACATCATACACCAGATTAAAATGGAGTTGCAAATGAAGGAGCCAAGCTAAATACTGAATACTAAGACTAGTTGCACAGGACACAGTTTTATTAATCACTTCCACGTCTTATTACACTTAAAATACTACTCAACACTAGGACTAGGAGATTACATAGTACAAAGAATACCAAGCAAAAGCGGTCTATTAAAAGTCTATAAATAAATTCTGCATCTTGAATCCTGGGCGTAGGCAATGGTATGATATAGATAGGTTAGAAAATGGCTCCAAATAGCCAAGCAGCTTTATGAAATTCAGCAATGTTGCCAACCATTATACTTTATGAATTTTTCTGTAAACAAAGCACATGAGGCAACTGCCAACAAAATGCTTAGTAGCGACAGTTCCAACTGATGGATTCCTTTGCAGGCCTAGAATCTAGATTTTACAAATTGATGTTGATAGATATTTAATACATTGTCAACGTTGGGGAATAATACCACCTTTTGAAAATCAGCATGGATTTTTATCTGTTTACCTATGCAGTGAAAATCAACTGCAAAACCGTACACATGACCACCTGCTTCCTGAAAGGCTCTAAAAATCAACTATACAGCATACATGGCACAGTATTCCAGTCTCCAGAAACTGAATAGTGACCAGAACTTCCAGTTCATAAGTATAGGCTCTAAAAATAATAACCCTACCCCCATCAATGCAGCATTGACTCATAAAAGAACATCGTGGCATGCATGTAAAGTCTGAGATTTCACAATCTTTTGCAATCCTTCACTAAGGTTTGATAGAACGAATTTCCCAACTACCTTCCCCATCAATCAGTCGCAACTCTGTTGAATGGAAAGGTATAAGAGCAGGCCTCTGCAAATGCCAAAAACACATAGCAGTTTTAGTTCATCAATTCTTCCATGCAATAGTGATGCAAAATTTAAAATGCAAGCAAATACATCACAAGCTTACTTGTGAAATTGTCACAACTATAATGCCAAGAGTCCTGGCAAACTTGTAAAGTTGTTCTTCAACATCAATACTTGTGGCACTGCCAAAAGATAAAACTTGAGAATACTTTACAGCTACATGTATTGTTAAAGCAGAAGAATGCATATTATGACACTACCATTGTTCATGCTGCATCTATACATGAATGCATCATTAAATGACTGGAAGGAACTTACATGGTGCACTCATCAAGAATGCCAAATTTGGGATTGTGAAAAAATAAGCGAGCCTGTCAACCAATAAAATGTTAAGGAAAAAGAAGAAAAAATAGTTAGGCCCTAAGTGTACAAAACAAAAGAACATTATGAAAGATCTTCATGTTCAGGAAAAAATCAAAAAGTTGGCAGGTTTCCAAAACAGAGCAATCCATACAGACCATGCCAAGCCTCTGTTGTTTACCCAGATATAGCATATCTTCCCAATTAGTAAGGGTATCCCAACCCCCTTCTCGTTCAAGAAGATATACGAGCCTAACATTCTCTAAAATATTTCTCAGCCGTGTATCCAGTATCTCTACAGCATCACGGTCACCACTTGCATTTACAAACATGAGGTTAGGCATCATGAATGGCTTCTATTTCACATCCTGAAAGCAAGTTGTTTTAATTTATCTTAGGGAATCAATACCGTTTGCTTAGACATGTTCACTTGGTCCAGATTCTTGTGATGCCTTCAACATGGCTTCACGAAGAGTCAGTGGATATATAATTTGATCCCGAAGAGTTCCAAGGGCAGTATATGGCTGCTGAGGCACATAAAATACATCATGCTTGTCTATCTGGTCTGGTTTAGTGATTCTTCCACTTGCTATTGACCATAGGCCTCGCAGAACTTGAAATACAGAACTCTTACCACTTCCATTTGGGCCTGTGAAGAAAAGAATAATTTTCTTGAATTTAAGTTGAAGCTGAAAAATTTTATATAAAACATATCATACATAAATAAAATTTTGTTGGACATCTTCTCTCACTAGTCACTAACAAGATTTTTTGTGGAGTGACTGTGAAAGTCAGTTTTCTTGCCAACAACTTCTGTGCAGGAGTAATAATATCAACTTCAGAAAAAGAAACTACATTCCCATCAAAATGGACAAACCCTTTGATTTTAATGGACAGAATGAGGCCTTATAAAGAACCCAATGTTGATGAATAAGGCATTAGACGCCAAAATAGCATGGAGGATGGTATACGGAGGGTCAACATGGTGGGAGGATGCTCTCCAGTATAATTATTTTCTAGATCTTGACATAAAAAAATCTTTGGGACAAACCCCTATGTAATGAATCTCCCATCAGGAAGCAAATAAAAATCTCAATGCACATAGTAACGAATGGTTTATATTGGCACCTAGGGAATGGAAATAAAATCACTTCAAAAGAGGAAGCATCCCAGGAAAACCCCACAAGAAAACACACCAGCGGTAAATATCCTAGTATGGTTTAAGGACCAAAGCACTCATAATTTATTAACAAACATATCTCTTAATGGTCCACCAACCCAAATGGGCAATGGATAGGATGAATTCATCCATTGCATAATCTTCCGAAAGATATAAATGAAAATTGGGAAACCCTTTGAATCTTCAGAAAACATAATGTAGTACCAAAATTTTGAAGACAATCTAGACAAAAATCAGTGAAATCAATCTATGAACCTTTACTGGAACAGATTAGAAATAATAATAAAAAAACTGTATAAATAATGTATGTC
>LPNX010640099.1:0-41068 GCA_001517045.1 Pseudotsuga menziesii | reverse complement strand
GATGAGAAATTAACATAGTATAATTTAAAATACCAAATCCTTAATAGAATTTTTTTGACACATCTAGTGTGAGAATCGATCTCACATGGGCAGACCTCCTTCCAAGAGTAGTAGCTCATTCAAATAAGTGATTACCTCAACATGATAGTTAAAACATATAGATAGGCAAATATTTCCTTTGACTTCAAACTATGTGCTCTTTATTGCATCTTGACTAGTTTTCCTTTCAAAATTTTCTTAACTCATTAGAGATCAAGGCAGTGCAATACAATACATGATGACCTTAACATACCAATTTCATTTTGCTGTATATTAAAAATCAAGGTTTAAAAAGATTGAAGCTTACTATACTCCTCCCACACACTCTCTCAGAACATTTTAGAGTGTTAATAATTAATAATAAACTGAAATTGCAGCTTGAGCAGATCCGAATGCCAAATTCTACTCAAACATAATCTTTTGAATACAGTTATTTTTCATTTTAGCTTATAAGATTGGTGTGTCATTCCCCAAATGATCATTATCCATATCCAAATAATGTCATGCACAGCATAACATTTGAAAGAAACAAATATAAGATGCAAAAGTTTTCCAAACACAGTTTGCCCTGCTTGCAAAAGTTTTCTAAACACAGTTTTCCCTGCTTGCAAAAGTGTTCTAACACAAACCTCATCAATGCCAACACAGCTGAAGTTTAGCTGTTATCAATCCCCACTAATGTGTTTGGGCTTAAAAGAATCTCACGACTAACAGCTGTAAAGAGCACAGAAAAGAGGAGTTATAAACACTAAAGAATCTACCCTTCACTAACCATAACAAAGCACCAAATTCATATTTTATCCCTAACTACCTTTAAAAGGTCCATTAAATAAACTAAAACCCATTTAAAAATCTAAGTTGAGTGCCCTTCAATCTATTTCTCTAACCAGTAAGCTAGGATGAAGCCCCTCTACAGTTCATATTATTCATTAAAACCAAGATCAACTCTCTAACCCTTTTTATTTTCATTAAAACTATCCCGCACAAGTTTCCAGAAGATAGGAACCTTGGAAGTTTGGGTACATGTATCTGGAAGGCTAGGAGTTACAGTTATATTTGCTCGAAACAGCAAGTTGGAAGTAGCAACAGTATATATATATATATATATATATATATAAGAAAAAAGAAAGATAAGATGGGACACATTAGGGATCCCTCTAATACTCTTCAACGCATGTGTAATTAGTAATGCTTATCAAAACCGCTACTAATATAAACTGTATGTATGATATTGATATTATAAAGAGCAGGTTGATAAGCTGTCTAAATAAGCCCCATCTATGGAGGAAGGTACACTGCTTGCTCAAGAGTTTAAAGAGGAAGGGCTCCTTCCTGTTACTATCCAAACTGTTTACTCTTAAACAAAGTTCTGGAAAGTTTTCTGATTTTTTTGGTAAGTGAAACCTTTGGCTGTTATGATTCAGTCAGTTCAGCTGCTTTGTAATTTTAAATGTTGAAAAGCCTTTGGCTGTTATGATTTAGTCAGCTCAACTCATTTGTAATTTTAAATGCTGAAAAGCCTTTGGCTGTTATGATTCAGTCATTTCATCTCATTTGTAATTTTAAAACGCTGAAAGGCACAGAAAGTTGGCTGCAATAATGGAGGACTATTTTTATTACGTAAGTACACCAATAGGTGTTAGAATAACACCTATCTCTAGACCTCCAAAAATCCAGAAAGATAAATGGTAGTCATCATTAGTTAAGCAGCTAAATGAATGAGCAGACAAACAAATAACTACTTTCAATACCCTAACAGCCTTGCAAGTGATAACTACCTGAAGGGACAGCCTTGCAAGTGATAACTATCTGAAGGTGCGCTTTAAGATGGACAGGATCAAGCCTGTAGCATTGTTGCAATCCTCAAACACCCACTTAATACTTAGTTGCTGCTTTGCGTCACAAGTTTTGTTATCTAAAGCAAATGTTGCCTTCTTTTCTCACGTCCTCCATATCCACATGCGACAGGCTCTCTCTTGGCTTTCCCTTCCAAGACATTGGCAGTGAAGGTCAAGATGGGGGTGTTACATTTGTTTTTTTACCAGAAGACAAACCTTTTTAAACGGATCTGACTCGGGCAAATCAATATTCACAGGTCAGTTAGCTACATGGCCATGAATCTTGATTTTTACAGCCTTCTATTTTCAGTTAGGGTCAGTTAGATCACAACAGTTCCCTCGTCCTTGAGATCATTCTCTGACAAAACTAACTTTGTAAGCATTTTTTTCAAACCAAGGCACTCTGCCAAAGCCGGAGCTGCTTTAGCAGTAAATTCATTGCCTGCCATCTCGAGAACCTTGAGGGATGGAGCCCCTTCCTTGAGGCTGTTGGCAAGAGCTATTGTCCCCTTATCCTGAAAACCAAGATAGCTCAAGTAAGCCTCTGTGAGACCCAAATGGCCTGAAAGGGATTTGCTCAAAGTAACCCCGCACTTCTTCCAAAACATGTTATCCCTTAAATCCAACTTCTTCAATTTATCACCTGCTCCTAGAGCTTCTGCTAGAGCTATACCACCCGCAGCACAAACCCTAGTAGATGAGCATCTGAAATCCTCCAACGCAGTGCAGTTCCTAACAAGCCCTGAAATCGCCTCTACCCCTTCATCCCCTGTGATATTATTATGGAAATGCAGAACCCTAAGCCTCTCAACGGAGGGCAGAGGCTCACAGATGGTTCTAGCAGCCTCCACAGAGATACCATTGTTCATCAAATACAGTTCCTCCAACGTTTTCTGATATTTTAATAGAGACCCAAAATCCCTAACGCCCTTCTCACCCAGTGCATTGTCAGAAAGATTCAAGGTCCTCAATACACACCCTTGTAAAACAGATGAAAATATGGCCATTACCTGAAGGGCCTCGTCCTCGCCTCTTCTTGCGATGAAATCTGAAAGATCAATATCAGTCAGATTACTCTGAACTTCCATCAAGATTCTCTCTGCAACATGAGAAGCATCGAGACCAAATCTTTTGTTGCTGAAGCATATCTTGGTATAACCATTCCCTTCCTCTGCTAACGGCCTCAGGAGCTCCTTGGCAAACGAGCTCGCAGGCACAGGCACAAGCACGCAGGCAAGGCTCGGAGGACTCGACACAGCTCGTAGGCACAGAGATGCAGGAAAGGCTCGGAGGACTCATGAACGGCTCAAGCCAAAAATTTGAATAAAATGTGCCCCAGCATATTGCATATTTAAATAGTAAAAAAAAAACCCTAATTACCCCTAATATACCCCCAATATATTAATTTTTAATTTTTTAATTTTAACCCCCCAATATGAACGGACGTGATATCATATTGGTCCCTAGGTGACGCCCCCGTGTGTAGTTTTTGGCCATAAGCCAAGCTTTGATATTTCCCAGGTCATTTAACTCATTGAGAGGCTGATCCCTAAGGATAGAGTCCTCCCAAATTTTTATTTTTGCCCCATTTCCCGGAATCCACGTGAGCTTTGAGATGATGTGAGGAAGGGCCCTTTTGTAGAGCGAGAAGATCGGGGATCCTTTCTGCATTTTTGTGGGATTTTCAAGACATCTCTCCTTGTCTCCTTTGAATTATTTTTTACGGAGGATTTGCTTGCTCCAAGTTCTTTTCCCAGTGATCATGTTCCAGAGAATTTTTCCACCCATGGCTAGATTTTGGGTAGCCACATCTCTGATTTGAAGACCCCCCTCCATCTTTGGTTTCGTGACCTTGTCCCAACTCACAAGATGAAGCTTCTTTTCACAGTTTCGACCACCTTCCCAGAGGAAGCGACAGAGCAGCTCATTAATTTTGTTTGTTATGGTTTTGGGAGATAAAAGAACTGAGCATTGATAGATTGGAAGGCTGGTAAGGACAGAGTTCATCAAAATAACTTTACCTGCTTTGTTGAGCCAATTTGCTCCCCACGCATGGATCTTGTTTTTTAGTTTGTCCAAAAGGGGCATCCAATGGGCAACTCTAGGGGATGCTTTGAAAATTGGAATGCCCAGGTAGGTGAAAGTGTCCCAAATTGTGATGCCTTCCATTTCAAGAATCCGAGATAGCTCCAGCATTTCGCGAGAAGAGAAATTCCAGCCAAAGATCTTACTTTTATGAAAGTTTATTTCACTTCCAGAGCTGTCTCTGTAGAGGTCAAGTTCTGTTTTAAAGTTCCTAGCTGTATTAAGATTGGCAGCTCCCAGTAAAAGAGTATCATCAGCGAACTGGGCGTGGTTTACATCCTTGACCTTTGGGACGATTCTGATGCCTGAGAGGGACCTGTTTTGGAGACTTCTGTTCAATTGGAAACTTAGCACGGAGGCTTGGATGACAAAGAGCACAGGGGAGATAGGGCAGCCTTGCCTTAATCCTCTTGAAGCCTGGAAAAAGTTGGTAGGATGTCCATTAACCAATGGGGCAATCCAGGGGGCTGATATGCACACTTTGACCCACTCTATGAATTTCTGATTGAACCCAAAGTTTCTCATTGCTGCAAAAAGGAAATCATGTTTGACTCTGTCAAAGGCATTGGCCAGGTCCAACTTAACCACCATACCCTTCTCTTTTTTCTTGTAGCTGGTGTGAATGGCTTCTTGGACTAAGATAATGTTATCCAGAATATGTCTTCCTCTCACAAACCCACCTTGATTTTCCGGGATCAACTTAGGCAGGATTCTTTTGAGTATGTTAGCCATTATTTTGGTAATGATTTTGAATCCCGTGTTACAAAGGGAGATAGGCCTAAATCTGTTAAAGTTCTTAGCACCTTTTTCTTTTGGAATGAGGGCCAAGAACGAGGAATTAGTGCTGCCACCCAACTTGGTACAGTTCTGAGCCTTCTTGATCATTCTATACAGATCCTTTTTTATAATGTCCCAGTATGAAATATAGAACTGGGCTGTGAATCCATCCGGCCCTGGAGCTTTGTCTCGGTCCATTTTGAAGAGGGATTTCTTGATTTCCCGGATACTAACAGGGCTATTCAGCAGCAATTTTTCATCCTCATTGATCAAGTTTGGGATCTCTGAGAGAGGGTAAGAGTTCGGGTCCACTAGTTCCAGATCTGAGGCAGAGTAGAGATTTTTGAAGAAGGAATAAGCTGCCTCCTTGATGCCACTAAATTCCTTTATGACTTGATCTTGCATCTGAATTTCACTAATGGAATTATAGATTTATCTAGCTTGGTCTTGCTTGTGAAAGAACGAAGTGTTTTTGTCTCCATCTTGAAGACAAAGTGTCCTTGATTTGACTCTCCAATAGATTTCCTCTTCTCTACAAGCTTTATGGTACTTCCTTTGAATCTCATCTTCCCGGTTAAGCAAGGCAGGAGTGACTGGGGACTCTTCCAAGACTAATTGGTGACGTTCTAAGGCCTTCTGAGTTCTTATCCTTTCATCTATAGGAAAGCTTAGACCTTTAGCCTAAGCTTTCAGATCAGCTTTGAGTCTTCTGAGCTTTCCTTCCCAGACATAAAAGGGGGATCCATAAACAGGTTGCGTCCAGGAATTGGACACAAGGTCAAGGAAGCCTTCCTGATTAACCCAAATTGGGCTAAACCGGAAGGGGATAGGGCCTAACTTTTTTCCAGGAGAAAGGGAGAGCGAAATTGGTTTATGATCAGAGGTGTAATGTGGGAGAATCTTGGAGGTCGCCATGAGACCAAGGGTTAGGAAAGATGAATGAATGAGGAAACGGTCTAGACGGGCAGCTATGTGGCCCGGTCCTATCCTTTTATTGGACCAGGTGAACTTTCCACTGTTAGGAATGATATCTTCAAGCTCCCAGTCCAGCATCAAGTCTTCCACCCATTCTCTTGCAGGATCCCGAACTATTGATCCCCCTTTTTTTTCCGCCAGTGCAAGGGTTACATTTAAATCTCCAGCCACTACTAAATTTTCAGGGTTATGCTGATTAAGAAATAATTTTAAGGAATCCCAACACTCTTTTTTCTCAACAAAAGAGACAGGAACATACATGTTAAAGAGGCTTACGAGATGACCGGATTCTTTATGGAGCAGCTTGGTGAATAACCAGTGAATGGTTCCTTCTTCTTCTACTAGTTCAAGCTTTGCAGAGTCCCAGAACGTTGCTAAGCCTCCCGAAGCTCCTCTTGCGCTCACAGCCCTACCCAGGCCTTTCTTCCAGAACGATTTACTTGCTCGGAGGAGAGCATCCTCCTCCAGTTTCATCTCCTGGATTAGGAGGACTTCAGGCCTTATTACTCTTACTAAATCCCTTATAGCTTCTTCTTTTAGAGAGCTTCCTAGTCCTCTGCAATTCCAAGAGATGTATTGCATTATTTACCTGGATGAGAGGGGTGGCCCCCTTTTGGGGTCTTTCCTAGCTTCATCCCCGATCTGGTATTCATCATTTTTGGGATGGTATGCTAAGAGCCTTGAACCACATCCTTGTAGGACTGCTCTTCCCTTCTCTTCTTCTCGGTCTTTCGTCCATGCTTTGGTTGGTCTGGGGTGCCTGACGGGCTGCTTGCTTCAGTATCTCCTTCCTCAGAGGATTCAACTCCTGTTTCTAAGCCCAAACTAATGTGTTCCTTTGACGGGCTGGAGATAACAGGTTGAGGGATTGGGTCGGTTGGGGCTTGTGGCGCCCGAATTTCTTCAGCTTCTGGAGCGTTTGTGGGGTTTTGAGCTTCATTAGGAGATTCCTGGTGGCTAAGCTTTGAGCTGCCTACCTTTGGGGGTTCCTGGGACATTTTCTCCTTGCTTTTGGAATTGTTAGATATTTTGCCTTTCTTTACTTTCTGCCATCCTTCAGCATCTTCTTTCCTAGCGACCAGTTTGGGGCAATGTCTTTGGAAGTGGCCATGCTCTTGGCAGTTCCTGCACTTGAAGGGTAGGTGCTCGTAGTCCAATTTCTGGTAGTGAATCCAGGATCCAATGGTTACTTTTACTGCCTCAGGAAGACCAACTTCAAGATCAACTTCAACACAAATTCTAGCGTAGGTGTATTGTCCCTTATTATCGGCTTTGTCAATGAAACGTCCGATTTCGTTCCCTATCTTCTATAGAGATTCGATATCCCAGCAATGCGCCGGAAGATTAGGAAGCCTAACCCACACCGGCACTTCTTTGGGGAGATCGACCGAGGGGTCAAAATATGGTGTCCATTTGTTCAGGTATAGACCCTGCGTGCCCATGAAGTAGGGGCCATTTCTAAAGATTAAGTCACGATCTTCTTCTGAGATGAATTCAAACACAAAGAACCCTCTTCCAACAGGGTAGCAAGTTACTCCATTTTTTAGATTGGGCTTCCAATTTCTCTGTATCCAGTCATCAGTAGTCTTGGTGGAGGGCCATAAGCCCATAAACTGACCCATGAGGCCTCGCTTAGCCAATGCTAGAGCTATCTTCATTGGTTTTTCTTTAGGAAGGGCGATTTCAGGAATTTCCTCTAGCTTCTTGATAAATTTTGGGATCTCCGGAGTAGTGGGCTTCTTGCCTCTGCTAATGAGGAGCCTTCGGAAGGCATCCTCATCCGATCTTGGAGGGGGGGGAGGGGGGGCGACCTCCCCTCCCCCAGGCACCGCCATGCCTGCTCTCTCTCAAGACTTCCACAGCTCCAACCCTAACGCGCGTAGCCTGTTCTCGTATGATACACTCTTATTGTAATCATCATATTATATTTTATCAACTTTTATATCTATTCATGGATTATTTGTATTTTTGAAAGTGGAAGTTCGTGAAGTTATAGTAAACAGATTTTTTACCATTCCAGTTGTATCATAGCCCCTTCTTGGGCTTGGTTCTAGGCCTTTGGCCATATCTTGGATTTTAGCCATCATCTCAAGATTTCTAAATCATTGGGTCTTTGACCTAAAAAAAGGAAAATAAAAAAAGGGAAAAAATGCGAAGGAAAAGAAATAGAGCGAGAAAACATATATAAAAAGAAGAAAACAAGAAAAGAAGTTAAAAAAAGGAAAGCATTTGAACGAAACCAAAAAAAAAGTAAAACCCATTCACGGTTTTATAAAACCACATGTGGTTTTTCTAAAGCGGGGGATATAAATTAACTCTTTATTAAAATCAAAGAGAAAATGTTTCAAAAGTTTTATATATAGATATATATTATTAGGTTATTGGTACATATTCTCTATCAAGATTTAATATTTGGTTATTCCATATTGGTATAATATTATTATTACTTTTAATAATAGTAATAATAATTATTGGATAAAAAAATGGATATTGACAAAAAATTCAAAAAAATTGAAGAATATGGATTTTAATGTTGAAAAGAAGGAAACGTTTCCTATCACCTAAAAAATAAATGTCACAATACTATTTAGAATTAAAGGGACACTTGCATGGAAGGATATCACCATTTCTGTTGCACCTGCTGGAAGTAATAATTATATTAGTATTGAATTTGCTAGCCATTTAGTGATTCTCGAGTCAAATATAGGTGAAGGGATAGAATTTTGGGACATGAAACAATTTGAAATAAATGGCATACATTTGAATATTACAGATTATATGGTTACATTGAAATTCATTATTAGTTCCTTATGGACTTTAACAGTGACATAATTTTAGGTTTACTTTGGATAAAAAAATTGGGGACTTTCATCTTAAATGACAAAAATAAGTTTACGATATTTTCCTATAAGGAGAAGAAAATCACATTCCAGGATGTTACAGTGAATTCAAGTTTAGTATTTGCGTCATTTGAAGACTTCAAATACATCTCAAAGGTGATTTCATAACAATATCAACAATCAATACAAAGGATACATACAGAATTCGACAAAGTCACCATGGACAAAGAAGAAGAGATCATAATCAAAAATTGCTTCTTTAGATCAGGAAGGCGAACGATAAATCATAATTCAATCAAAATCTAGAAGAGGAGAATCATGATCTTCAGAATAAACTATTAGAAAATATCGAAGAGAATGGTCACCTTATGAAGCATAAACAAGATAATGGATTGGATTAAGAAGCTTAAAGATGATGAGAAATTGCACAAATAAATTATTAATAACCTTAAGAATGATAAATATTCGATTGAAAAAGAAGCAAATACAAATCCAGTCCTCATCACAGTTCAAAAAGAATCCAATCTAGTAAAAAAACAAATAACAAGAACTCCTTATCGACACCCAAATTATAAAAATCATTTTGACTAACAACATGGTCAAAATGAACATAAACATACGAGTTATGATTTCAAAAAAGAAAAAACACAAAATCAACAAACTAAGCAGAAAATAAGCAGTTCCATTCAACAAAGAAATCAACGAAGAGTTCCATCCAACAAAGTAATCAACAAACAACTCCCATGAAGATAGATCTCAAATGGACCACTTCACAAATGATGCGACATTTTTTCTTGGGAATTTGTAACTCATATTGGTTCATTTCATCATGTGTCATAGTTACTAACACAAAAGATTGAGAGATGACACTACAAACAAGAAATCATACGTAAGCCTTATCTTCAATAAGATTTGATGACAAAGCTTCCCTTAAGGGGAAGACAACGGTTATATAAAAAATATAACATAATACAATATATATAAATATAAATAGTAATCATAATAATAAAAACAACAAACAATAATAAAATAATAATAAATAACATAACATTAATTATAGTTAATCAAGTGACACATCCCTTTGGTGAATAATCACCATGTAAGACTATTTATCATTGTAATCATCATATCATATTTTTATCAATTTTTATCTATTCATGGATTATTTGTATTTTCGAAAGTGGAAGTTCGAGAAGTTTTAGTAAAAGGATGTTTTTACTGTTACATCGTAATCATTCCCAAACCGCGTTCTTTATCATTTTGGAGGCCTACATTTGGTAGCTTCAGAGAGTCCTTGGGCAGGGTTTCAAATCCTACAGAAACAATCTTGATAATGGAGGAAAAACCCTCCTCATCTCAAGGAAAAGGAAAAGGAAAAGTTCAAACAAACAGAGAGAAACTTTGGGCCATGTAGGGAACATGGATGTTTAAGAACTACATTCCTCCAATGACTCAGGAAAAAATAGCTATGATTGAAGAAGAACTCTGGAATAAATTGGAAAATCCTAAAATCAAGGATATAGAGGAAGTGAAATATTAGATTGTTGATCCTGGCACCACTCAAGCTAGGCGCTTACTATTCGATAGAACCATCACCTTGTTTAGGATAGTGAAAGGGCTCATGGGAAAAATCTTGATGGACCAAGGCGCTCCTGCAACTGGTAATGGGAACCAATATTTGTCATGGACGGAGATGTGCAAGGGTGTTAAAATAACTAACTACAAAATCGATGCCATTACTCAGATATTGGGACTACCTTTTTTCCCACCACAATATATTTATTCTCCTGATGATAGGATGCACAAGATGGATGGGCACAGTGCGCAACCAACAAATCTAGGTACATGAAATTCATAATAGTGAGTGATTCATTTTCGATGCTTCTGTTTCTGAATACTTAGCAGTTTCATTTACGATGATGTCTTTTTTTTTATCTATACTTTAATAAACCATACATGTATACAACTGTTTCACGGTGGATCGACCCTGTTTTCTTTTTTCAAGAAGGGGTTATTTTGAAAATGACTGAATTCCTATGGGTTCCTGCTGTGTTTTCCCTAGAAGGGGAGGGGCTATGGGTGTTTCTTTCAATTCTTAGTCTAGAGGGTAGATGGATATATTAGAATGGAAGTTAACCTAAGGAAACCCCATGTGAGAAAATGCAAAATTCTCAACGTTTTGGGCTAGGTAGTTCAGCCCATCTTCAGGAGACGCCATATAGTTTCCCAATTTATAATATTTCAATTTGTTTCCATATTAATAATGTAACTTAGCCTAGTTATTAAATTATGTCGACCTTAAGAAACATTGTTAAGATGTCGTTGTTTTATTTTTGATATGATAGGGGCCCACGTCTTTCTAAGCTTCCATCCATTATCCCAATTGATATTGAGAGGGTGTTTCTCAATTTCAATCGCTTCTCTTACTCGTCTTCTTGTCTAGTGGTTAACGTTGGTGATGACTTTGGCGTCTTCCATGAGAATGTGGTGTTTGGAGGTTATGGAGTGTTATGCTAATGTGGAATTATTTATCCATCCATGAATGATGTCCATGTTATGTTCTTTTAGTCTTGTTAGTACAAAGCGACCAGTTTCTCCAATATACACCTTTTCATAGCCACACGAGATCAAGTACGCACCTTTATTCTTCATTGGGTCTGCTTGATCTTTTGCATGGTCTACAATACCACATAACACGTTAAGAGGTGAGAAGGAGACCCTCGTTCATTTCTTCCTCAGTATGTTGGCTAGTTTGTTCGTCGTCCCTTAGATGTAAGGAAGCTTTATTGATTTTATAATCTTGTTTTGATTCCTTGCCCGCATTACTTTCTAGGACCTATTCATGGTTTTTCTGATTAGATTTTCCTTGTAGCCGTTATTTTTGAAGACTTTGACAAGGTTCTCTAGTTCAAGATCCAAGTGTGCCAAATCAGATATGCTCTTGGCTCTAATAGTAAGAGTGTTAATGACGTTGGTTTTTGGCGTCTGGTGATGATGAGAGTCAGATCGAATATACTTATCCGTGTGCGTCTTTTTTTGATATACCTGGTGAGCTAAATATCTATATTATTTTCTAGATAGAAGGATGTCTAAATAAGGAAGACTGTTGTTCTCTTCGATTTCCATTGTGAATTTGATGCCTTCTGATTGGATGTTCATGTGTGTTAAGAAATCCCATAGCTTCTCTAGCTTCTTGTCCTCTATTCGATAGATAATATCTTCATGGGGAATGCTTCGCGTCGCTATGGCGAATTTCAGATCACACTGAAGGAGGCTCGTGGAAACCGCATCAAGCTGGATCACAGACAAATTGATCATGCTCTTCTTCTCTTCCTCAATCGCACCATTATCTTGTCTTTTCTGAAGATTATCGAATTTCACGCACTGCTTCTTGGATGCTTTGCTGAGAGTCATATTAACCCTATATAGGAAATCGAAGAGAATAATAGTATTCCTTTTTTTATATATCATTCTATCTAGAAAAGAAGACGAATATTTAGCTCACCAGGTATATCAAAAAAAGATGCACACAGATAAGTATATTCGATCTGACTCTCATCATCACCCGACACAAAGCATCGACGTCATTAACACTCTGACTATTAGAGCTAAGAGAATATCTAATTTGGCACACTTGGATATTGAGCTAGAGCACCTTGTCAATTCTTCAAAAATAATGGCTACAACAAAAATCTAATCAGAAAAACCATGAAGAGGTCCCAAGAAATAAGGAGGGCAAGGAATCAAAACAAGATTATAAAATCAATAAAGCTTCCTTACATCCAAGGGATGATGGAAAAAATAGCCAACATATTGAGGAGGAAACAAATAAGGGTCAGCTTCTCACCTCTTAACATGTTGCGTGGTATCTTAGACCATTCAAAAGATCAAGCGGACCCAAAGAAGAATAAAGGTGTGTACTCAATCCCGTGTGGCTGCAACAAGGTGTATATTGGATAAACTGGTCGCTCTATACTAACAAGACTAAAAGAGCATAACAAAGACATCATTCATGGACAGATAAATATTTCCGCATTAGTAGAACACTCCATAACCTTCAAACACCGCATTCTCATGGAAGACGCCAAAGTCATCGCTAACATTGACCATTACATAAGAAGACGAGTAAGAGAAGTGATTGAAATTGAGAAACACCCTCTCAAGAGTCAATGGGGATAATGGATGGAAGCTTAGCAGGATGTGGGCCCCTATCATATCAAAAATAAAACAATGACATATTAAAAATGTTTCTTAAGGCCGACATAATTTAACAATTAGGCTAAGATACATTATTAATATGCAAACCAATTGAAAGATTAAGTTGGGAAACTATATGGTATCTCCCAAAGATGGGTTGAACTACCTAGCCCAAAACGTCGAGGATTTTGCATTTTTTCACATGGGGTATCCTTTGATTAACATGATCACCCGTGAAAGCACTAATAGAATGGAAGTGTAGAGACAATAGTGATTATTAGACTAAAATTCTATGTATGGATTTTATTTATTTATAATTAATGTGAAATATTGCTTACAAAAAATGAGCACTAACATGTCAATCAATTGTTTGAGAATAGGTAATGGCGATGAGTTCACATCTAAGGAATTTGAAAACTACTTCAAGGAAGTTAGGATCGAAATACATAAAACCATGGTTTATACTCCTTAACAAACATTAGAGGAAATTTGAGGTCTAAAATGGGCCTTCTAAAGAAAATAATAAAATAATAGTTATTAATTTTGCAGGAAGAATGAAAAAACTACTTTTTTGTTCGTATTCTTGACATATCTCCTTGTCTTTTTACTCAAATTCTGAGCGGGAGAGCTCGTTGGATGCAGAATTTAATTATGCATCCAATGAGTACCCACATTGCATACTTTTGACGGACCCCGCTACCCCAAAAACAAGAAATGTCTAAAAAAATGTGATGATGACATCATCATCACATTTTTTTAGGTATTTCTTATTTTTGGGGTAGCGAGGTCCGTCAAAAGTATGCAGTGTGGGTACTCGTTTGATATCCAACGAGCTCTCCCGCCTGAAATTTGAGTAAAAACACAGGGAGATGTGTCAAAAATACGAACACAAAAAGTAGTTTTCTTTTATGACAAATATGTCAATTCAACCATAATGGTTGACTCATTTTATTGAAATTCTATTGGTTCTTGAATTCCAACTCACAAAATTTATTGTTGGCGCGTTTTCTTATAAGGCCTATTTTAGACCCCAAATTTCCTCTAATGATGGTGCTGTTGAACGCATGAATATGACTATTTTAGAAAGAGCAAGGTGTATACTCAGTAATGCCAAGTTGCAGCAGGAATTGTGGTGAGAAGCAACTCTTACAACATGCTATCTGGTAAATCAATCACCACAAACTACAATAGACTGTAAGATTCGAGAAGCGGTATGGATGGGACACCCCTATGATTATTCAAATCTTAAGATTTTTTGTTGTGATGCTTATTCTCTTATTCCCAAGAATCAATGTTCTAAGTTAGATATGAAATCTAAAAGGCATGTATTTGTTGGATATGGTGATGGAATTAAGGGATATAGATTGTGGGATCCTATAGCCCACACGATCATCATTAACAAATATGTTGTATTTGATTAAGTGTTTCTCATTAAATCAGACATTGTAGATGGTGAAATGAAACAAGAAGAAGTACCACAGATTCATTGAATTCAGTTCGAGACCGATTCATCTACATGTGAGGAGGACCATGAAGATGTTTATGAAGAACCTTTTCGAGAAGACGATGATGTTATAGAAAATTTCCAGGAAACTGAGGAAGTACCACAACAAACTCTACAAAGATATACAGAGGTAAAAAAATTTCCTAAAAGCTATGAAGATTATGCTTTGTCTGTTGCTTTGATTTCTAATGATGGGCAACCTAGTTGTTATAAGGAAGCAATGAAGGTATTTGAAAGTGATAATTGGAAATTAATAATGAAGGAAGACTGGATTCCTTGTAAAAGAACAAAACATGGGATGGTTGCAAGTGGGTCTACAAACTAAAGAAAGGTGTTTATGATAAAGCTGATAACTATAAAGAAACGCTGGTAGAAAAATGGTATTCTTAGAAGGAAGGTATTGATTTCCATGAAATATTCTCACTAGTCGTTAAACTTGTTTCTATTTTATTAGAATTAGCACTAGTTTCTTTATTTGATCTTGAGTTAGAGCATCTGGATGTTAAAATTGCATTTCTACATTGAGATTTAGATGAGGATATGTACATGGAAAAACCAAAAGAGTTTGTTTAGAACTGTAAAATAAGGTTTGTTTGAAAACTCAGTATGTACATATGAGATTTTATGTCTTGTGTACCATATGCTAATGCAATAGGTAGTTTGTTGTATTTTATGGTATATACCAGACCAGATATTTAACATGCAATTGGTGTTGTCAATAGATACATGGAAAATCCAGGTAAAGAGCATTGGGTAGTAATGAAATGGGTGCTTCGGTATCTGAGACGCACAAGTAATTATTACATCACCTTTAATGGTTCCAGTGATTTAGTCTATGGTTATGTTGATTTATATTTTGCAGGTGACTTGGACAAAATAAGATCCACTTATGCATATGTCTTTACTCTTGCAAGAGTTCTTATAAGTTAGATGTCAAAGCTTCAAAATATTGTTGTTTTATCCACTACAGAGACATAGTATATAACTGCTTCACATGCTTTCAAAAAGGGAATTTGGTTGAAAGGTTTGTTGGGTAAGTTTGGAAGGATACAAAATAATGTAAAAGTATTTTGTGATAGTCAAAGTGCTATTCATTTGGCTAAAAAACTAGCTTATCATGGTAAGACAAAACATATTCCTGCAAAATACCATTTTGTAGACAAGTTATTGAAGGAGGTGGAGTGGTTCTTGAAAAGGTCCACACTCAAAAGAACTGTGCATACATGTTCATGAAACCAGTCACATTAGAGAAGTTGTGGTGGTGCTTGGATTCTCTTGGCTTGCAGGAAAGGCCATGAATAAACAATGGACAAGGCATCGGATAAATTTTTCTCAATGCAGAGATTGTTGAAACAATGACAACCAATTTCCCACATAATTGGATTTGTAAATCTTTTAGATCCCTATTATTATGCCTTCAGTTGAGACCAATAAGATTAAGTTAGGATATGGATAGAGGTTTTTCTAATTGGCCAATTCTATGAAAGTGTGTAAGAGATCCTATATATCCATGTAAGCCCCTAAGGCCTAGAGGCAAAAATAAAATAAGAGTGAATGTGAGGAAATGGTTGTAGGTTGTTGTAATCTCCATCTTTGAATAATAAAAAGACTGATACTATTTGTATGGTAATTATTTATATGTTAAAGGTTTACCACATAAATCTCTATGTCAATTTGTGTGTTTACCATTATTTCTTTCTGGGTTTATTGATCTTTACATTCTATTTAGCTTCCAGTGCCCAATGGACTATTTCCAATCTCTCTTTTATATATAGTGTGTGTGTGTAATGCCATTGATAGTCTGCAATACCTAACAAACAAGAAAGTAAAACAACACGAGAGAAAAAAATGAAATGGAAATATGAACAACCGTTCCTTGAACAACGCCTTCCCACCACAACATTTAGTTTCACAACTTGCCTATTAATAGGTCTAGTCTTCGCTAGCTTGGTTTCAGGTTTGAATCCTGTGTCACAACACGATGCCATATTCATTTCTTAAATCGTATTCCATGCAGAATGCAGAGGGAGTGAGATCTTCAGATGCAGCCAAAAAAATGGACGGGTTTTGCATTGAACTTGAAAGCATATTATTAATAATGGAATTCAACATAGATACGTAATCCCCATACATAATACTACTATACAGAGACCGCAAATATGACCATTGTAACGATAAGCAGACTAATGCATCAGGGCTTCACTAACAATGTATCTGATCTGGAAGTTAAATGGAGGCATTTTGATTCTATCTGTATTCCCCCATTGATAGTTATAGGATGAACAACATCAGACTCCTACTCATTCTAGGATAATGTGGGATGCAAAGGAAGCATCAACAGCATAAGAAGGATAGGTGATGGAAAATAATAACTGATTACTAAATCTTGTACCATCTTCTCTTCTTCCTTAGCAGCTCAGACTCACAGATGCTCGGTCCAGTTTCTTCATTCTATGCGCTTGCATTTATAATCTTCAAGGAGGAGAAGGATTTATGATAACTTCAACCCGTCGCGGATGACGTATTTAGTTCTACAACTACTATCATGTGGCCAAATTGAAGTTTGAAATGCTGAGCTTACTGATACCATAGCTAGCCCAATTCTTCAGAATTTTTCTTTAGAGTTTCTAAATTACAATTGCCAAACTTTCATACAGTGCACGACAACGCTATCAAACATAAAGTATATGGTTATAGATATGGTTGATGGTAGCGTTCATCCTTTGGCCCTATGGAGTTGCAGGTTTATATATATATATAAGCTAGGCGGTACCTAGGCCGGTAGTGTATAAGGTATACATTAATGTTATAGTCATTGAAACAGTGAGAAACCTTATTGTACGTGCGGAGAGGCACTGTACAACTCCCTAGGTCAAATCACTCTTAGTTTGTATTTTGACCAAAAAAAATATCATAAATCTTCTAAGTTCAATTTTTTAAAATTTTTCTACTCAAAAAAATACAATTTATGTGTTATGTAATTAGCTAAAAAGATTGGGGTGTTATTGTTGGACCGATGACGGTTTTCTTGGCTTTAGAAAAACCTTATAAATAAAGTGACATGCACCGCCTCTGCCTCCTCATTGTTGTCATCACCATAGTTTCCACCGCTTGCATCATAGTCTCCTCATCGTTGTCACTGCCATAGTTTCCACTGCTTGCATCATCGCCACAAGGACAATCTAAACCGTGATGTCAATGGTGTTTCTCACTAGGAGTTTGCATTTGAAAGTGATTGTTAGGGTTTTGGAAACACGATTGTGTATCTTACTTACCAATCTTTGTTGGTGGGCGTTTCATTTGTTTTCGCTCTCTGAGTGGATGAACTTTGCATGCATTGATAGTCTCTACACCTCCCTCTGCATTTTCTCTCTTTTTCTCATGTGCCATCGAGCTATTGAGGTTTACGTGGGTGTATTCCAGCGGGTCATGTGGGTGTTTCCTCTTCCTCATCCCTGAGAGAGTGCACATTTTGTGACTGGACCGTCTACCAACCGATGTTGTTGACTTCTTGCTTATGAGCATTTTTAATTTATGCAATGACTCCCTGTAGATGTGTTGTGATGGCATCAACTTATCTATGTCCATTGGATGCCAAGTTAAGTGACTAGTGATAAAAAAACTCAAGCATGGAATGCCTTGGAACTCATCATTTTAAAGGGTCTTGTGCCAATAGGATACCTCTGACAATAGGTATTGAGCATAGGATTTTTACCAAGCAGGATTATGCATGAACTGGGTATTAATAGATACAAGAGTTACAAAGAATGGAATTTAAACATACTTGGAATTTCTCTTTTGAGCCTCTGAAAGTCCAAGCCTCCATAAGAAATATTAGAGATGTCTAGTTGCACATTATTAACTAGATCGAGGGGTTATCTATCTATTTTTGTCTCTATGGCCTATGCCTTCACGCTACTAGAGATGTTGTAACAAGATATCGATCCAGAAGAGTCATTATTACTGGATCCCAAAATCGAAATGGAACTGGAGCAGGTTATGGATCTGAAAGGAAGAAAGTGGCCTTGAAACAAACCCTTGTACTGAAACAAATGAAACTTCTTCTTCTTATGCTTAGCTTGGTAACTTGAGCCTGCCTTTGTCTTTGCACTTCCTCTCTTAGCGAGGTTTCATAAACAACCTAATTTTCGTTCACTGTTGGAGAGATTCAACCTGTTCAAACTAGAATCAAATTCACTTGTTTGATAGATTGACCGTTTGACCATCCTGGTATTTTAAGATGAAGGATGGTGGCACTGATCCCTTTGAAACCTGAATCACAAGTAATGAATAAACCCAAGACATAATTCTCTATTTTTGAAATGTCTTGGTAGGAATAGACTAAGTGGTTGGCGCCATTACTCTTTCGAATAAAGCTTCCATGTGCATACAAATACCCAAGTCAAAGACATTGCCAAGTTCTAAGCTTCAGGTTTATGTTACTCTATCCGTGAACGGTACAAGTCAAATGTTGTGTTTAGACGGGAAATCAAGTTCCATGTTTTTACAAATGGTTGTATCTGCTTAAAGGATTCTAATTGCAGTACAGACAAAGATTCAGAGATGTAGTGGTTCAAGCTCACCACAATGGATGTACAAATCATGATGATGGCTTGAAATACATCGTGCAGTTCTCCTGCAACTTCTCTTTCAAAGTTAACCCCTGCAACAATTCAAATTCAAGCTTCCTACTGATTTGATTTAAGATGGTTTATTTTCTTTTCGTTTTAATGCACTGCAAAATGTAAAATTAATGACGTTATGCAAATATGCAAGCCGACCGATTTAAAGAAGTTCTCAGTGAGGAATACCTGAATCTTGGCTTCCAACATGGCTTTGACGCTGGTGTTGAACGCCGAAAAAGATTGTCTGGGAAAAACTGGTCTTTTGGTGATCCATCTGGTGCACAGGGATATAAAATCTATATATTTTAATGAAGATTTATTACTTGTGCAATCTATTCATTATCAATAATTGACATAATATATTTATTCCGTTTTGAGTATGAAAGAAATGATCCCCTTAAAGTCGATGATGGACAACAACCAATCGAAGATCATGCTTCAGATCCTGGTAATGAATATATTCATATGCTACAATTTTATATATAGCGTTGCAGATGGTGAACATTAATTGTACTTCTCCATATTTTTATAATGAAATACTTGTAATTGTAATAACAAAATATATCAATGCAACATATTCACATTATTACAACAAATCCAAACTCCTTGTTGCAAAATCCACGTGGCAATCAGTCTACTTGGAAGACATCACGACAAGTTGATGAAGCACCAGGAACTGAACGACAAATTATAGAAGATGCGCTTCTTGTTGATTTTGTAAAGAGAAGAAAAAATAGAAATAAGTGACTGAAGAAATATTGTGTAATTGTTTTTGATAACATAATGTCGTGCATGGCTTTTTGTCTATTAAATGAATGAATGGTTTAATGAATGTGTTAACTGAATGAATGAATGGTTTAATGAATGTTAGTTTTTATTGAATGAATGTATTAACTGACTGAATGAATGATTTAATGAATGTTAGTTTTTATTGAATGAATGGTAAATGTTTTTTTATGATGAAATTAGCATGAATTTGCACTAATTTCTTTTTTCAAGTACATTCATTGGGTATGGGGAATTGAGAGTGATGTAAAGGGGGGGGGGTGAGGGGCCATAAGAGCTTTCACCTTCACGTGGTTGGACCTGTTCAGTAGAGAATATTAAATTAGTCTTGAAACAAAGAGGATCTCAATGAATGGTAAGGAATTATCCATTTCCCACAGTTATTTCTTTGAAGCATTATTGTCATAGCAGGTATTCCATGACTTGTAAAATTTCTTCAGGTGTATATAATTGCAGTGTTGAAATTTTACTATTTCTATTTCACTTGAATCCCTTGGAACTTGTTACAGGTAGCCTTGGGAAACATTTTGAAATTTCAGAAGAAAAAATGGCATTTTGATGTGATCGATAGTCTTATATACTTTGTTTTGGTGTTCTCCATGTTTCCTCAGGTGAACTTTTATTACTCATTATTTTACTTGAATATTATTGTAATTTACATTATTAAATTAAAAAAATTCATCAAACGTAAAATGTTCATTGTTAATGTTGTTTTTCTTCATTGAGACAGACTATGAGACTGTATTTTTTTAGCTTCGTTTTGTTATTTTCATAAACAAGTAAATCTTTATTTGAGGGGTCCTACCATGAAATTATTGCAACAGGAAAATATTTGTAGTATGTTAAAAGTTGTTTTGAAAGGTAAAGCAAATGTAGATATTGTCAAGCTCCATAAATCAAGGCAAGTTACTCCAAGAAATTATAAGTATCAGCTGCATATGCATATTTACAGGACACGGGTAAGAGCAATGATGCAATATCATGACATACTTTTAAATTGTAGCTGCTTTAAAACATTTTTATTTATAGCTGGAAATTTGCATCTTTTCATATTTCGTTTTTATTTCCAGACATGTTAGAAACATAAGATATTTTACTCTCATATTGTTGCTTTGAATATGAGCTTTACTACGATTTGTTTGCCATCATTTGAACCTTTAACTGTAGTTAAGAAAATTGTTCATGCTTGCTATTTCATATGCAATTCTGAAGCATTCTTTAAAAAGTAAACACATCAAATTTATAAGTGGAATGTATGGTTAAATGCAGGATTATATCTTTGTCTCAATTCATAGTTATTTTACTGTAGCCATAAGATTTTGATGAAGGTAGTGTTTCTATTTTGCAAGTATTCAAGTGAAGGATTTGAAGGTTTGCAATCCTAAGTCGAAGGGTTACTAAAAGATTGGACCAACCTACATAAGCAAGGTAAACAATTTTGATTTCCAAGTCCTACTTTCATTATATCCAAACCATATGCTGGAAATAAGTGTTTTCTAAGAAGATAGAAATGTTGGAAATAAGTGATGTGAAAAATCCAAACATTCGCATCTTTGTAACCCCTAGTACAATTCTGCAATTCATATTTAGTACAAAGAATCTTGAGAGTGCTCATATCTAACTACTCACTCTCGAGAAACACTACAAAGAAGGCATAAGCCAAGATGCTAAAGGGGACATAGCATAAATGAGCCTAATTCTCCAAACATCAAGATTATCCCCCCCCCCCTAATTTACTACCGGATATATCCCCTGAAATGCAATCAATGTTTAAAAAGGAAGATGGTTTCCGAATGGTCGACAACATGATGTCGAAAATCGGACATCTATGCCGTCAGATTTTGGATTAAAAAATGCTAGTGTACTTTATAGGGAATGTGGGCACCTTCCTCTAGCCTTATATTTCCCATTGAAAGTCTAGCTAGAATAATTAGCAACTTAATGGAATCATTGAGGGGTGCTCCTCTCTTTATTGTGTATCCTTCCAATCAACTCATTCAACTTAGTTAACTTAGCCAAAAATACAACAAACTATCCTACAAAATGAGGGGAAATACTCCCTTGAGGGAAGAACCTTCTAGGGGAATTTAGCATTAATTAGTTAATTGTTGTGTAAGTTATTTAGTTAGGGCATACTTTTATAGTTTGAGTTGTGTGCATGTTCATATAATACTGTGTTCTAGTATTTGAGCGGCATGGATTCTTAGATTAAGCATTTGAAATTCGTGAACTATGAAAGCCTATAAGAAGGGAATTTCCTCATTAATAAAATTGGTTTATCTCTTATTTATATAAGCTACATGTTTTTGGGAAGGGGGTATTTATAAATATATTTTTTGCAAGTAAGTATTTTCTTATCATTTGGTTGCAAAGCAATAACATCTTGAATGTATCCCTCTCATTTATACATTAGGATTATCTAGAAGCCTCCCTGCCACCATACATCATCTATTTATCTTCCTCAACTAATATGTATTGGTCCTTTTGGTTTTGTAATGACCATTATCCACCCATATACCTTCTTCAATTGATTTTATTTGTCATTTCCTCCACCCATTGAAATATTGTGCAGCACACCTATTATTCAAGATAAATGTATCCCCATATATATTACTTATTAATATTTCTAGACGTTTCCGTTCCACCCCAAGATGTCCTATTGTGTTATGTCACCCTTGTTTAGGGATTATGGAGGCCTCCCTCCATCTGAACTCTTTTACTTGTGACACATCACCTTTCCCAGGGATGCATCACCCTCAAAATCTGTCAACCATCCATTCTTACAAGAAACCCTAATGAGATCCATCACCTAGGGTTTGAATTGTAGATATTACACATTGTATCATTCTCTCTCTCTCTAAATGGATCCTCACATTTCATAATCCTTTGAGGATGTACAACTTGTTTTGCAAAGTTTGGTCCAAGAATTGTACAATGCTCCTGCTAAATCCCATAGATCACAATCTACAGTCTCCACAAACACCTTCTAGATCTACACAAAAATGTTATTACCTATGTATGGTGGAAACCTTGATAGTTTTTTTTAATTTATTGATATGGGGCATCACTTATACCTACTACTAAACATGCCCAACTATGACTAAATAACAATGCCTCCTTGTAGGAAGTAGTTTAGAAGGACTTCGTATATCCTAGTGGCAGTATCACTAAGATTATATGTATTTATATCATATATGTGGAGTGAAATGAAGAATATACCACTATAAATATTCCTACAATCATAAATACATGGGAAACCTTGTTTAAGGCCTTGGAAATTAGTTTTTATTCACTAGGTTATTTATCTAACCTAGTGTGAATGTGGTTATAGTTTCATCAAGCCCTAGAGAAATCTATCCACTATTTTTTTTATGTTTTCGCTAAGACTCTTCTCCAACTTAAAATTAGAGATCTTGAATGACTACTTGTACTTAATTTAATATATATTTTTCTTATAAAATTAGGTATGTTTGAGATCACTTCCCTAGATGAATATTTTCTCCATGCCCTATCCATTGAACAAATATTTAACAAGAAACATATATTTATAGAATTTAGTAACCTTAACCCTAAAACTAGCTCCAACCCTAACACTTTTACTTCCCTAATGCTCTATCCTTGCAAAGATAAAAAAAACCATTATCCATATCCCTTTCCCTAATTCCTCCTATACTCCATGATGATTCCATTATCAGAAGAGCCAAACTTGTGATGTTGTTGAGCGTTGATGCTTACGATGGAAAGGCCATCTAAAAACTTATTTTTTAATGATCAAACAAGTGATTTTATCACAACCCCTCTGCCCATGAACCTTCTTATCCTCTTGAAAGTTTTTCTCTTCCCATTCTTATTTCTGCCATCCCATCCTTACCACTGCTAATACATGCCCAATTTGAATAAACTCCAACGCTCCCTTTTCCCCATATATTCCAATTGAAAGACCAATAAACCAACATTATCCTTATCAATGGAATCCAAAATAATTTCATCTCCCAAACCTTCCTTTCTCACCTACAACTTCTTACCACCCCACACCCTTCACCTTGGCATCTACATTGGGTCAAACAAGATGTACCTCATATCTTGATTAGAATTTGTTTTGGTGTAATATTGTTTTTCATCAAACCCTTCCAAGACACCATAGATTGTGATGTTTCTCCCCTTGACTTCTAAGAATTACTCCCTGAAATAAATTATTAGTAATAACAGAGTGATCCATATTATTCTAACAACATGCTTACCCTTTTTTGAAATACAACAAAACCTTTCAACTTACTTCTATTTCCATTTATTTTTCTCATCCTACAGGATAGTTTGCACAAACATCTCTCTCCCCCCCTTTATTTTTTCTTGTACCCACTGGTAGAAAGTTCATAAATACACAATAGGCCAACCCCATTCCTATTTAATTCTTTCACCCTAATCCAACATACAATCCCTGATATCCATTACAATCATTAGCACTTCTCCCTCTCATGCTCTCTACTAATTCCTTTTTCCCTTATAGCTGTAGTTTTCTCAACAACTACAACTATGAAATGCGATGTACATCTACCAATTTATATGAAGAAATATCTAGTATTCATATTTGAGGTAATGAACAATGAACACATATAGAATTGACAACTCTTCATACATAAATTGGTTGAGTCTGCACTTTTACTCTTTAGGTAGTGGATGCAACATATCATAGGTATACATTTTTAGTTATCCATTGCTTTGTGCATCATAATTATAATCCCATGCGATCATATCGGCATTTAATGCATAGAGACTATATTTTTTTTAAATCTGACTTGCCACCTGCACATAATGCATCCTCTCTAGTTAAGGGATCCATGGGTTTACAATATGATATGCTGCTCCTCTAATGCATCTATCATTTTTTCTGCCTCTATTTCACATGGAGGGATATGCATATCATCACATTATTTTCTAGCGTATACTATAATCTATTTTCTATATATATCTATTCATGGCATGCTTAATTCATGAACCTATTATTTTCAATGGGAATGCGAAACCACCACTCTCATATTCCTAAAATATATTATACATCCCTATACCATAAAATCACATATATAGGTGGATTAAAGGCATTGAATCCTAAATGAAACACCTCCATTCTATAACACACACTCATATAAGGATGATAAGAAATTAATGGATGCCTACTAAACATCTATAGTTAAATACAACAACAACAACTATCACATGAATAACACATCACCTTCGCAACACCTATCTTATTTCTTGCACACATTGAACACATTAGCTTCTCAATCTACTATTAGGTTGTGTATGATCACTTATAGTCACCATATTTATCACCACAAAAACACTTCTAATCTAGGGAGTCATTTTTATTCCAAATCCAAATATCCAAGTAGCACACCATGGGAATCTATAGTATCAACATAGTAGCACCGTACTTCTAGTTTATATCATCCTCTAATCAATTTTCATCAACCAGGAGGCGCATGATTTAAGTAAACACTTTCATTGTTTATCTCAACCTCCAAGGATCCTCCATGAAAAGGCTCTCAGTAGCACATACTTGGGAATACCCCGAGAGTGTTTATCTCCTTAGATTTCAAAACTCTAGTCTGTATTAATTGTATTTGTATTTCCTACTATTTTTTAAGAAGATAGTAATTGATCCTATATATCTCTTACCTACTTCAACTATCTATACAACTCCACTCTTAACCTAGTCATTTATAAATTCAAATCGGTTTCCATTTTATTGACATGTTTTCAAGTTTGGAGGAAACTGGGGAAACTTTCAAGATAAACTAGGAGGAATTGATAGGGAACATGGCTACCTTCCTCTTGTCCAATTCCTATCAAAATATTAACCATGTCATCTAGCTAGCCATCCATCCAACCCAATGACTGATGGGTACACCTACCTTGAGGGTGCATGCTTCTAGCCAGCTCAACCATCTAAGACAACACAACCATCTTATTTAGCCAAATTCAAGAATGTGATATGCTACGCCCTTGAGGGTGAAACCTTATAGGGTAATCTTGCATTAGTTAATTAATTTTTGTGTGGGTTAGTTATCCAGGTCATCATTTTCTAGCGTTGATATATGTGCATGTGCATCTAATATTATTTTTCTAGTGTTTGAGGGACATGCATCCTTAAATGGGGTTTCCAAACTTCGAGAACTATGTAAGCCTATATGAAGTGTATTTTCTTCACTAATTAAAATAGAGAAATTTTGTTGATGAGCCACTATGATTTTTGTGTTTTTCATCTTTTATCTATTCTTTATATCAACTATAGTATTTTTTAAATCTATATTTCATTTGTTTTGCAGGAATGTTGTTACTTATCACTATTGATGGAGAGCCCATAAATATGGTTTATCAAAGTGACCAATGGGGATTGGAAATACTACAAGGAGGATATTTCCTATTTGAAATTTTGATGTGCATTGTTTTGGAGATGTCAATGTCATAAGAATGTGAATCCTTGTAGATCATAAGTGTTATTATTGAATTGGATAAGTGGTGTACATATCACTAAAGAGTTCATGATCCATGTCAGAGTGGGAGTTGTATCCTAGAGAATTATGTTAATGATTCAAGGCCATTGATTAACTTGTGGATGTGTCTATGTGCTTCTAGTTGACACATAAGAGATATCAAAAGTGGAATATAATGTGGGTTGTTTATGTTAACTACAAATAATAGGTTAAGTAATGGAATAATCATGTGAGTAGAGTTATCAAATGAAGGGGCGGCACAAGTTCTTAGAACATGTGAGGAGGTTATGTGAAACCTCTCATGTCAAATGGAGATAGGAGGGAGGAGAAACGATCCATAAGTTAACATCTCGTAATGAATTTATAAGTATTCTTTAAATAGATGTGATGTGGCATATATAGGTGCAATATTAGAAAGAAAAAACACAAATAAAGTCTATTCATTAAATGTTGAGATGGCGCAATGAGAAAAGGAGTGCAATTCTGGAAGGGGTGATGAAATAAAAATTTATCCCCGTGATCTATTACATCTAGGAAATAAAGAGTAAAAAATTCCTGAACCAACTAAGGTCTAAATATATGCCACTATTGTATATTTCTTCTGCTAACTTCCTTGAATATTATGAACATAATGTTATTTAACAGAAGTTGGTAATAGTACATTGGATTTTGTAGATGTAGGTGTGGAGATCACTAGAGGTTGAATGGAAAATGAGATTTGTAGAGAGTAGGAATGGGAGAAGGAATAAGGTTTGTAGTAGAGATTAGGGGTTTGTATGTTGGCTAAGAGAGGAAGGAATAAATAAAAAAGCGACAGGGCTATTGAAGAGAAAGGAAGATGTTGGAGGTGGGAATTGGGCTACATAGATAGAGAGAGATATTTCTATATACAAATTACCAATTGAGAAGGTGTGAATCAGGTTAAATAGTGAGAGAGATGCATTTGAATGACCTATAATCAGGTAGTGGGATGGGGAAAATGGATGTCTATGGAGAGATAGTAAGTATCAAGGTTGGCATTTTATAGAGTAATGTATTTCAACTAATAGGAAAATATGAAGAGTAATTCTATGCAATAAATGAGATATATTCCACAATCTACAGTGTCTTGGAAAGGTTTAATGGAAAAAGTTCAAGTAAAACATTTTAATCACTAGTGTATTATAGTATTATTTCACCCAATCTATAAAATACGGTTGACAAGTTTGGCGTAGTAGGAAGTTGTAGGTGATAGATGAAGGACTGAAATTTGATATTTTTTGGCTTCCTTGTCAAAGGCGATAGTGGCTAGTTGGTCCTTTATTTGGCTATTGTTAGTAAGAACAATGTTGAAGTTGGATGGGAATTTGCATGTGTCATGAACAAGAAGGAGGGATAAGTGGTAGTAGGATTGGAAAGAGAAACACTTTGAGGAGGAGGATAAGGTTTAAGATAGGAAGGTTCTATTACAAAATTGTTCATTTGGTCGTCATAGCATAAGTTTTTGGATGTGGTTTTACATTATAATAATTGATAGTAGACGACATCATGTGTTTCTATCTTGTGATAATATCACCAGCATGGGGTATGAGAAAGACTAGGGCAGTTTCTAGATCTAGGTGAATGAAGTGCTAAGAATGGATGTAGGTTTGGGGAGTTGAAACTGTTAGTGATAGAGATAGTGTTAAAGTTGGGTTTAGGGTTATGTAAGGATGTAAACCTAGGTTTCTTTACAAATTTGTGTTTAATATCTAGGGCATGAAGAAATTCTTAGTCTATGGTTGTGCTCTAAGACATAGTTACTTTGTTATGAAAAATTGTAAGAAAACAAAATTAAAATTAAGAACAAGTAACTATTATGAATCCTATGACATGAAGTTGGAGATGGAGCTTGATGAAAAATTTAATAAACTATTGGATAATTTACCGTGGAGATTGATGCAACTACAACCACCTACATGAGGTTAGATAAAATTTCCTTCTCAAATACTAGCACAAGGATTCCTATGTATTTATGATGGTAGGAGTGCTACTAATATCCCATTCTTCATTTAAATCCACATATACCTTCATACATTATTGATGATACTACGACTGATCTTGATAAATTCCTGCTAAATTGTTTCATGTAAGTAAGAGGTGTTATTGATTTGTCATAACTAGGCATGTTTGAGGATAGATTGTTGTGGGTAGTTACTAAGAGATAAAGAGACATTATAAAAGAATTGTAGGTGGAAACCCATGGGGTCTTCACTTAGTGAAAACATGTCATAGTTTCTTCGTTCATGGGACATTAAATAATACCACTAATTTCACTAGATATTGATAATTACTTACAAAAATCCTTTTGTTGATCCCCCTCCCAATACATATTTCCAAATAAAAAAACCTTATTTTATGATATATTCATTATTTTCAATTGAAACCCCTTTTTATACCCCCCAATACCTATTAACCCCCCATACCCTATCCCCCGCCCCCAATACCTACAATATATAGACCTTAGTTTTCACAATTAAAAAACCCTCTTTATGAATGATCGTGATAAGATATTACTCAACAAGGTGAATCCCCCATGTGGAAACCTAAGTGATGGATATAGTTAGGGTTTCCTGCAAGAAGGGTTAGTTGAGTGATGAGATCATCTTAAAGGTGACAAAAAATAGAGAGAAGATATGGGTGGAGGGTGACCTCTAGAGTCTAGAAAACACAAGAAATAGAGACTTAACACATTATTAAGTCATGGCATGGGAGGTTAGCCTCTATAAATCCTCAATAAGTAGTAGATAATTTAGGCTTATGTTGAGCTAACAAAATAGGTTTTATGCACGATAATTTACTGTGTTGAGCTAATTTCCAAGATAAATACCTAAATAAGGTAGATCTGGTGAAGGAAAAACCTCAATGAACCAAAAAACTAATCCACTTTTGATAGGGAATAGAAATAGGGTGTGTAGGGCAGGAGGTGACCTCTAGATAACCCTAACATTTGAGTGAAATGGAACATGATAATTTATTACTCCTTTGATACCAAATGATGAGTAACAACCTACCAATAAAATAGAAAATTTAGCGAGACATAGTTGATCTAGAGAAAAAATATAACCATGAGATAATTGAGAAATAATAATACGTTGAAATCGATTGATTAACTTTAATAATGATTCAAATTTCCTTCTTATAGACTACATAGATATCCAAGTCTAAAAAATATTATAAGGATGAAGGTCACTCAACTTTTGAAAACAATGCAATATACACATGCTCATAGCTCAACGATGGAAAGTGGCACCTTAACTAATTCAATAAACCAAATACCCCTAGAAGGATACACCCATAGGGAGTCACCCCTCAAAATCAGGGATAGAAATTTGATCAAGATGAGATAGATAGAGGGTTATTTCCTCAAGGGAGGAGAACCCCTCAATCCCTAGTATTTCTAGCTTCCTACCGAGCTAAAATGGTTGGGCTTACTAGGATATCCTAAGACACTAGGGTAGACTAAGATGTATATGTTCCTTATCGATATCCTATTTGGAAGACTCTTTGTCCATGTGTAAATCTTTAATTTGTGTAATATTGTTCTTCTATATCAAGATGAAATAAGAAATCAATTGTTTTATTTGTTTTTACAATAATGCTATTGAAATATTATAACTCAATCATATTGGACATAACAGAGAAATATAATACTATATGTTATTCCCACTTTATAGAAAATATTGATAGCATTGTTGATGTGGAACTTAAGGGCATGCCTCCTAAGGACAGGTCACGAGCTCTATGCAACCCTTAACGATGACTTTCCAAATTCCTAGCATAAATTATGTACTATGGTTAGTTGCATCTTTTATCCTTCAAGATATTTTAATATGCATTGTTTATCATTTCATTTATCTTTTGAGGTGCTTGCATTTAGTTTATTATTTCTTCTAGTCTTTGGATTGCATGAAAGTAGTTAAGGAATTAATTTGTGGGCTCTATGTAAAACTACAAGCAGGCCTTTGAAGAGATGAATAACTTTAGGAAATCATTTCCATTCTCTCATTTCTTTATTAATGTGGTTTTGTGTTGTGAATGTGGAAGTTAGTAAGTATAACTTGAGCATTAGAGAAGAGTACAACTAGTGCACGAAATAATGGGAGTGGGGTTGGGAAAATGTGTATATGTAGTGGGTAAATCATAGGGGGCATAGATGCAGAGTGAATTATAGTTTATAGAGATATAATATAGGTTTAAGGTCATGTACATGGGTTTAATTTCTAAATAATATATATTCATTGTCATTTTGTATCAAATACCATGTTCTAAATAAGAGACATTACTCATCAATTGGTATAAGGGCCTGTGATCAAGGCTTATGTTCTCACTTGAATCTATTTCTTTAAAGAAGATCATGAGCCAAAATTTAGTAGATTTTTGTTTTGGATGTTACCATACCACCCAACATGTCTTCTACCTTATATATAATTCCCTTGGAGTATGCACTCCCACCAACTATTTCTTGGAATTACAAACACTAAATCAATGTCTTCCTATGACTTCTTTTTTTATGTCCAGTTCCATTGCTTCAAGACCCACCTAACTCTTTAATTTCAATAGAATATATCATTCATTTGGAGGAAACCCTACCACCCCAAGCACACTATACTTCATTCAAAATAATCTAACAACTCTCTAGTAGTAGCACTAGTTTTTTTGGAGGTATCCTTCCCACCCCAACACTTCATCTTTTCAAATATGGACATTTTTTCTCATGCCATGTGCATCTCATCAACCTATGGATCCTCTAGTTTAGTATTTACATTTTTCCCATAACTCTTTCACACAATGTGTCCTCAAAGAGAAGCGTCATCATATGAGATGAATCTCATCTCTCTAACATTGTTTAGGATATAAACAATGCTCTCATAGATTAATTATAATGCTAGGATAGTGTTCTTACCTCTACATTCTATCTTAGTACCTACACTCTGTTCCCCAAATATGGTGGTAAAATCAAAGGTGATTTGGTAGAATCATTGCTACACAATACAATTGCACATTTCAGTATGTGTATAAAGATGAATGAAAAGACACATTTTCTTCTTGCAGGAAACCACTTAGAAGATGTGGCACAATCTCGGTGGAAGTTGGATGAACAATGATAAAGATGGGTATAATTGGTCATGAATATCATTATTATTTTTTAAATTTCCACAGATTCATCGGTTATCCAACATACTCTTCCATGAAATCCGACAGCATTGCGATACCACTGACGACAAAACTTGTCATATGTTCGACATCCTCTTCCATGAAATATGACGGTAGTGCGATACCACCGACAACTCGTCTTGTCAGTTCTATGATCCCTTATGAAGTGAAATCCGGGGAATTTTCTCGTCGAATGTTCCATGAAATCCAACGACAGTTCCATACCACCGATAGATCTCCTTTTCAGTTATCTAACCCCCTATGCAATGAACTCCGTCGGATTTTTTATCTCCATTTCGTCGTATTTTTTATGGCAGTTCCATACCACCAATGACTCTCCTTGTCAGTTATCTGACCCCCTATGCAGTGAACTCCATTTGATTTTCGATCTCCATTTCGTCGTATTTCTGATGTCCTGTTTAGTTAACATTGTCGGATATGCTATTAAAATATTCGTTGTCGGATATCTGACAGGTATATGTCCGAAATCTGACATGGTTATTTATTCTCGGATATCCGCTGAAATGCAACCGACGTTTAAAAACGAATTTGATTGTCGAATGGTCGAAAACATGATGTTGAAAATCAAACATCTATTTTGTCGGATCTTGGATTAAAAAATGCTAGTGGAAGGTGAATTAAACTCCATGCCCAATAATTCCCAGTACGAGGAAGTAACCGTAAGAAAAAAACAAAAAAATGAGAATGCGTAGTCTAGCAGAGCTTGACACGTTCCTTTATCTCCAAATGTACACCATGCAACAGTTTTAAACCATATAATTGTTTTACACTTGCCTGAGATCCCAGCAATACATGTGACATTGTCTAAAAAAGTGGAAATACTTTGAATACATATTGACAAAGTTTTCTAATAAAAAAATCTAAGTGCAAAAGATCCAGAGGATGGACAATGCGGGTTGTCAGGTGTTATGGAGAAAACTTCCTATGGCTTGGGGTACCACAACAGACAGAGTAATCACAGAAACCAATCCCTTCCCAATATGCAAGATAAATTAACATCTAACACTAAGGATCTCGAAACATACCTTATTCCGGATGGTTGATGTAGATCCCTTTTGAGCTTTTCCAATCTCACTTGTGTTAGCAATTTGCTCTCTCAACGATCAGCAAACAACACAAGCATGCTATATAATAGTGTCAGACCTAATCTAGCATATATAATGAATAACATATAAGCATTTAAAAGCATCCATGGATTCAATATTCCTTTAAATACACATTATTGGATAGGAAAAGATATTTCTATTAATATAAATCAGAGATTACAAGAATGACAACCTCTGTCGGCACGTCTGCGAACCTGAGAAACTGAGTCCTCCACCTTGGCCTCCACCACTTCAATCCTCCATCTCTCAATAGAAAGCTCACAAGCAAAGGCAAGCTTGGGAAGAACACAAAGTACTCCAAGGGACAAAGGGATGCAGACTCAATTATAAGCTCTGGAAACAATGGACTATAATTTTATTGATCTTCAATTCCTCTCCTTTCAATGTATCAAAAGGGTTATTTATATAGTGCTTCAATGGGGTAATGGAAGGTCGAATCTGAGTGATCTCAAGGCATATAGAAGGCTAAGAGACAAGTGAATCAGCTCCACATCAAGGAAAACTCCAAAACTATTTGGCCTTTTGCACACATCCCGATGTACGCGGGTTTAAGGGTCATATTCACGTATATACGTGAGAATAGGTTTAAAATTCATGTATGAAAAATAATGCATGTTTTTAGGGATGATATTGGAAACATCAAAGGTACAAAACTGGTCCATGGGGTCCAAAGATTCTGCAGAGGGATAGGGAAGGCCATAAATATGTGATCTACCATGTGTGGTAAAATTAGCTATAACAGATGCCCCCTAATGTGTGAGGTCAGAGGGGTGATACGATGGTCGAAATACATTATAAGTCCATCCCAGAAGTGGAGTGATGAAGAACCAGGTGGAAGAACAATCCATCCAACAATACAGTACAAATATCTCTGCATATGACTGCAAGTACATACAACTGTCCTGGATACATAAGAGTACAATGGCCATGAATAGGCATGATACAAAATATGACATGTCTGGTCATCGCCATGTACAATATAGATAGATCAGAATATCCATGATGAATATATACAAAGGATCATGATCTCCACGAAAGCTGAAGATATCTTACATACACTGGAATCAAGTCACAAGAGCTGAAATCTCATGAAAAATGGCATGATCAAGGAGGTAGCATATCAAAAATGCCACCAATATGGAAAGTATTCTACACAATCCACTACAAGTACATGTCCTACTATGTGAATAAAGGTGTCGAGGTCGAACATAGTATTCCATTGTCTGATTACTAGTCATTGATGTATACCGTTAACGGACGTGGGATCATCCACCGATAATGAAAATGGGAATCAAGGTACTAGAGTGCAATCTAACAAGTGTGAATAAATGTGTTGAGGTCAAACACTTGAAAGCATCCATCGATCAAGGGAAATTGATGTATTCCCAAAATTTTCGATGGTGAGAGAACCTGCCACTGATGACTGCAAGCCTCAAGGCACTCAAAATGACTCTAGACTCCTATCCTAGAATAAATGATCTGAATTCGATGGGATGAAATCCGTTGGAAGGAGGGCATTAAGGCATCCCCCATCATCCAACATGAGGTACTCAACAAAGCTGTATAATGTGGAAGGACTCGATCATAATGTGCATGAACCAGTAATAGTACCGGGAATGACCAACATGCAAAGTCAACAGAACTGAGGAATGACCGACTTAGGTTTTAACTTCCTTCGAACAAGAGCATAAAGGAAAATGGTGACTGAACGTAGGTAGCATAGACTCAATATACAAAACTGGGACATCTCTACGACACAGGAGGCATCGACAGAGTCTCCATAGGGACTGGAATCTTAACCAGTCGGTGGAGATAAACTCGGATAAATGAGTATAGATCCTAAATTCAAACTATTAACCCAACCAATGGATGTGATATATAGTGCTCTGTTCAAAGGCAATACGAATCGACTACTGCCAAATATAACATCTTTTCCTATCCCGATTTTTGGTTTTTTTATTTTTTTTGGACTTTTTCAAATATTTTGAAAAGCTTGAAAAAGAATAAAAGTGTTTTATAGTTACATACTAGGAGGAGACGAGTGTCAAGGGGAAAACAAACTAGTTCCAAGCAACAGAACATACATATTCTCAATGCAAGGACACATGTGTAGGATAACGACACTTGGGGGAAAGTTCCCTCCTGGTAAAAAATGGGGAATCAAGCTGCAAAAGATATATAAAATGGCTCTGCTTGGCTAGAAATGATACAAGCTCAGGCTATATAGCTGATAATTAGAGTCATGGAAGCCAACATAAGGCTCAAAAAGGCAGGAAAAACTCATGATAATGCAATTACAACTTGACATATACAAGGGAGTCCCGGGGGAAAAGGCCAACATAAAGGTCGGGAGGAGTATGAAGCTCTTGCTCAAAGTCATGGCAATACTATACAAAGGACTCCCACAACCTAAAGGAGGAAACACAACATGGGCACCAAATGCAACAAGGATCTAAATAGGGAACCCATGTATAGGAAAGCTCTACCATTCGCATAGTGTCACTTCTAAAAGCGGCATGAAGGTTCCGTGACACCATTGAATGGGTTCATCGCTAAGGTTAAAATGGAATGGTCATAAGGAAATGCATAAGTGCAAGTGCATGTGATATCCTAACCTATATGCCAGTTCAGACATAATACCTATGATAGGCACGAACGGGTCAAAACCTCGGAGAGAGTGTACAAAAAATGGACCCTATATGACAACCATATTAGTCCAAAACAACCCAAAATAGTCAATAAAGAATCCAAACTATAGGATATAGGGAGGAATGATCATGACAACTGCACCCAAAGGAAATAATGCGGTGAACGTTGGGACATAAAAAAAGAAAGTAAGGTGTAGACCCAACATTCACACATCCACTACCACCCCCGTGAGGGTGACCATCGGTGTAAATACCGAGATAAGGGATTCAACATCCTCCACAAATGGAGTAGAGAGCGGAAAGTGACCACTTCCAAATCTATGAGCAGGGTAAGGGGCTATGATGCCCCAAAGTCTGACACCAGGGTTCATACTAGGACCAAGGACGGGTGATAGGATACCAGGCATACCAAAAATAAAAGGACCCAAACTCAAGAGAGCATAAATATACTCAAGTAACCACGATCCCAAAGGCCAACTAGCGCACAAAGAGCACACTCCTAAGAAAATCTACAGCCAAAATACAAGCAAACCAAGGGGAGGATATGATAGCTCCCGAATGCAGCAGGTATGTCTCGCCTAGGAGAGGCTCGAAACTCCCATACACTACAAGTGGAGGTACGTAACCAATTATAGTGTCCCTCAGCTTCAACGCATAAAGCGACTGTTCTGTTCGACCTCTACCTGGCTGGGACACCTACAGAATAACATCTACAAGTACCCCTTGTGATACCTAGGTAAGGAAATTAAGGTCACCCCAATATAACCAATGCTCAGGCGGACAATCCCAGGTAGGATCAACCGTATGGGCAGGGTAGAAAATCCTGAAACTCTCAAAAGAGCCCAGAGATATGAATACAATCCTGGAAATATCTCCAGTGCTCATAAAAAGTGACCAAGGGTCATCCCAATCACAATCGTGTGCACTACCTCGTGCTTAACTCCCGTGTAAAAGGAGCGTCCTGAGAAACACTAAATATATCAAGGATTTCTCTCTCACCTGGATAGACACCTAATCATTTTGTTTAGTGGTCTTGGAGAATTAACACACAATGAACTATTCCAAGACCCTAAAACCTATTCTTGTTGGTGAACCCTATAAGATAAAAATGTGTAGTTCATTTTAAATTATGCGTTGATTTTAATGGCTGTAATTACTCAAAGGGAAATGATCGTGCAACTAATGAAGTTATGACTCAAAAGTGAAGTAAATATGCACACCATAACAAATAGTGCTAAGTGCAATCTTTGTCAAATGAAAAATAGGGTATGCCACTACATGAGATGCATAAATATATATTCCTTTCTGAATGCCAATGCAATCATTCCTATATGAAATCCTAAATAAAACACTCATCCAAGCCATTCAATGCAAGTACCTCCTCAAATCCATATGCAAAAAATGCAACTACCTTGTATTTTTCAATATAAAAGAATGAAAAATGCAATAAAAGTCATCTAAAACTCTCAGTCTTTGCAGCAAGTATAAAAAACAAGCCCAGCAAGACACCGACACAAAAAAGAGTAATGCACTAATGGAAAAACAAAAAGGATAAATGATTAAAACTACTTTCAAAGAAAAATCAATGAAAAAGCGGTCTCTAGTCACAAAAGACGCATCCAACAGATAACATCGGACCCAAGGAAGACCCAAATACACTCACAACCCACCCAACAACTTCCCACAACATCAAACTCACCAAAAGGGAGGATGTACGCAACTGTTTAAAGAACAGCTGTGTATATACGTGAATTTTGGCCAAAAGGCTGCATGTATACGTGGATTTTGGCCAAAAACTTGCATGTATACGTGACTTTTGGCCAAAAATCCGCATATGTACGCGACTTTTGGCCAAAAACCTGCATATATAGAGAAGACAGTGGTAAAAAGAAGGCCAAGGGTTAAACCAATAAAGGGGAGTGTCAATGGATGAACATACTATAAAATGCAACACAGAAACAAGGATAAACAAAGAGCAAGTCAATAATATCAAACACACTGTGCCCCCAAACAACAAAGAAAAACAAGGAACATCCCCAGTATGGTCACTAATTCTGTTACGGAGAAAACTTCCTATGGCTTGGGGTACCACCATAAACAGAGTAACTGTAGAAATCAATCCCTTCCCAATATGCAAGAGAAATTAACATCTAACACTAAAGGATCTCGAAACATACCTTATTCCGAATGGTTGATCTAGATCCCCGTTGAGCTTTTCCAATCTCGCTTGTGTTAGCAATTTTCTCTCTCAACAATCAACAAACAAGACAAGCATGCTATATAATAGTGTTAGACCTACTCTAACATATATAATCAATAACATATAAGAATTTAAAATCATCCATGGATTCAATATTCCTTTAAATACACATTATTGGACAGGAAAACATATTTCTATTAATATAAATCAGAGATTACAAGAATGACAACCTCTCTCAACACGTCTGCGAACCGGAGAAACTGAGTCCTCCACCTGGGCCTCCACCACTTCAATCCTCCATCTCTTGATAGCAAGCTCACAAGCAAAGGCAATCTTGGGAAGAACACAAAGTGCTCCAAGGGACAAAGGGATGCAAACTCAAGTATAAGCTCTGGCAACAATGGACTATAATTTTCTTGATATTCAATTCCTCTCCTTTCAATGTATCCAAAGGGTTCCTTATATAGTGCTTCAATGGGGTAATGGAAGGTCAAATCCGAGCGATCTCAAGGCATATGGAAGGCTAAGAGACAAGTGACTCAGCTCCACATCAAGGAAAACTCCAAAACTATTTGGCCTTTTGCACACATCTCGATGTACGCGGGTTTAAGGGTCATATCTGCATATATACGCGAGAATAGGTTTAAAAGTCGCGTATGGCAAATAATGCATGTTTTTAGGGATGATCTTGGAAACATCAAAGGTATAAAAATGGTCCATGGGGTCCAAAGAGTCTACAGAGGGAGAGTGAAGGCCATAAATATGTGATCTACCATGTGTGGTAAAATCAACCTGTAACATCAGGGATCATAATCTTGTATTAATTTTCTATATGTGGGGGAGCCCTTTTGTTATGGATTGTGTTCTTTGGTGGAATATTGGTCATGGGGGTGTGCATTTCCAATTCAAATTCTAGTGCTAATTTAATTTCAAGCATAATTATCGACTAGAAAAACACATGGAAAAACACTAAAAGATGTCTAAGTTTTACGCTTTCAAGATGGTTTTTGATAGTGAGCTTGAAATTCCATGTTGCAAGTTTGGACGTGAGCTTTTTCTTCCCTATGCTACGACAAACACAAAACAAGAAACAAATACTTGCAACAAACATATTCAATGCATAAATATAATCTATGCAACCTACCAACCTCAGTAGGTATCGTTGCCATGCAGCACTTGTTTGATCATATAATTTTTTTATGTTTCTTCATTTTTTATGTCTTAGATAATTATCCGATATTTCTAAACATAGGGTTAAAAGTATGAATACTATAAAACATATAAAAGATGTTTAGATAGAAACTAGGTGAAAGCTTTACAAATTGTGAAATGAGATCTCATGACCTTTTTCATTACCTTAGAAATCGATCGATGGATGGTTTTTATGTTTTTTAACTAACATTCTTACAATAACAAGGAGGTGCCATTGTATTTTTAAAGGAAATTATGGGTCAAATTTTCTTTAAGTCACCATGCCAACTATTTTGACATTGGTTTATTTTCGAGGATGGTAATGGGTTTGCAAAATGTTAGTAGAATGCTAGGCATGACTAGTTTAGAGGGTCATGCCTTCCTAGATGAACAACTAATCCCCCATTACCCAATATCTTAATATTGGAGACAATATTTGTCAAATCCAAACTTTGATTTTAACCTTGATTCCCACTTTACTTCAACATAACACATTTGTCATTGCATCTCGCTAAGAGGAATCTTCAAACAATGATCAACCTGAAAATGAAGGGTTGGGGGTTAGCCTTTATTCCACAAAAATTATTCTAGTGGTGATGATAATTGGCCAAACAAAGCATTACGGTCAAAGTTCATGTGATCCTAATCCATGCTTGTCTTGCAAGTGGACTTGTTATGGTCCTATGGGGGTTCGTATCTAAGAAGCTTTATGGATGAGGTATATATATATATATATAAAGTTAATTGTAAATTTTTTATAATTATCTAATTATTTGGAGGAGGCATTGCTAGGATATCATACTCCTTCATCACACTAGTATGATTAATTATCTCTCTTCATTTCAACAATATTTGTTACACCTTATTTTATGGGTATACCTCACATGTAGGTATTGTGGTAAGTTAATTACGTTTAATTATAGTATTACAATTATGTTATGTTGTATTTCAATGTTGATCTAGAATTTTGGAAATCACCATGTTGGAGTTTTAACTCCTACGTTTAGGGTGGACACTCGGCCCATCTTCAAGGAATGAACATGAAGATGTTGTAAGATAGAAAAGAATAGGCTAAATAAATAAGGATAAAATGGAATAGTGGTTAAGGAAAACCTAAAATGAGGGGTAAACCAAAAGAGGAAAAAATAATAAATATGAAAATAAATAATTACAAAATTAGTTAAGGTTAATAACCTAAAATAAAGGGATGAAAATAAGAAAAAAATTACAAAATTAGGAATAACTAGAGGAATTAAAAAGTTTTAAAAATAGAGAAAGAGAAGTGAATAAGGAATTAAATAAAAATAGATATATAAATAAAAAGTAGAGGAATTAAAAAGTTTTAAAAATAGATAAATAAAAGTGAATTAAAAAAATATTAGTGAATGAAAAGAGGAAAGTGAGAAAGAAAGGGAGGGGTAAGGTAAAAATGAAAAAAAAAATTAGAAAAAAGGGGGTTAAAGACTTAAAAAAATTATAGGGTAAAAGTTAAAATTTTAAAAATTTAAGATTGAAAACAAAAATCTTAACAATTTTCAATAATACGAAGTTTATGAAATGAAATTAATAAAGAAACAATTAGAATTCTAATACATTCTTAAAGACAAAAGACAAACAAATGAGAAGAATAAAAAGCCTAAAAAACAAAAGGGGAGTGCGGTATAATTGAAGACATGAGGAAGAGTGAATAAGGAGAATAAGAACAAAAAATTAAGTTATAACATGGTTAAGATGATGGATCAATTGTTTCCAAGATTGACTTAGATTGTAGCCACCTTCTCGATTAAAATTGTTGGGGTTCTTTTCGATTTCAGGTGCTTCTCTTATAAGGCAATAGGTATAATGCGAGGTGCGAGCTATGAGTTTGGTTTGATCAAAGCAGATAAGGTGTTTAGAATTAAAAGAGTGTTGGGAAATGGCATATTTTGAGATACGATTATGATTAGTGTCGGCTATGTGCTCTTTGAGGTACGCTTGAATGGATCTGCCAGTTTGTTTGATGTAGGATTTACCACAAGAACATAGAATTTGATAGACCCCTTGGGATAGAAGGGGATTCGATTTACCTTTAATGCTTCAAAATAGTTGCTTTAGTGTTTTGTGAGGTTTGAAGACAATTTTAATATTTTTATTTATTTAGAGTTTAGAAATGTGATCAATGATTCCTTTGATGAAAGGAAGAGAAATTAGTGCAAGAGAGGGGGAGTTAGTTGGGGATGAAGGAAGAGCGAAAAGCTTTATTAATTTGGTTAACAATATAACCATTGGAGAGAAAGGCCTTTGTTAGGTGATACCTCTCTTCATTAAAGTGTTGGGGGGGCGCTCGCACGAAGTTGGTTCCACTTTTTGGTGCCACTTAGGAAATCAGAAACGCACTTCCGAAGTGTAAATCAAGAACGCATATGCGTTATTGATGGCACGTTCGGAATAACCTGAGCCCAAACACAAGGCTAAGGTTCGTGTAAATCTATATCGCATATCCGATATATCGCATATGCGTTATGTAAATTTACATATCGCATATGCGATATATCGCATATGCGTTATGTAAATTTACAAAACGCATA
>LPNX010640074.1:1113182-1173054 GCA_001517045.1 Pseudotsuga menziesii | reverse complement strand
AAATAAATTTTTATAAAAAATTTATTATTTGTCTCGGGCCTACAGTTGATTAATTGTCTCTATGGTTTATATAGGTTTGTTTAGTTGGTGTTTTATGGATGTTTTTCAATCCTCCATGAATTCACGGAGGATTGAAAAAAATCGGGCAGCATTTCTGCTTGCCCGAGACACATTTCAAAAATAAACCGGTAGCATAAACCCTACCGGTTGACATAATTTATATATATATATAACAAATTAACAAAAAAATTCAATTTAACTACAAATTTTCAAAAATCCGGCAGCATTTCTGCTTGCCGGTACACATTTTAAACATGAAAATTATAAAAATATAAATTTACTAAATTTGAAAACAAAACTATAAAAACATACATTTACTAAATTTGAAAACAAAATTATAAAAATATACATTTATCAAATTTTATAAATTTATAAAAAAAATAAATTAAATTCCATTTAAATTGAAAAACAATTTAAATGGTTACCTCTTTGCTCTGACATTGTGACGAGGATGGGTTGCTTTGGGGTGATGGTCGCTGTTCCTCGGTCAAGTTTGCTGTCCCTCGGTCGAGCTCTGTCCCTCGGTCGAGCGATTGAAAATGACAAATGGGGCCCCGGTGGCCCCATTTTATAATTTTTTTAGAAAAAGATACCTCGACCGAGGTATGGACCTCGGTCGAGCTATGTACCTCGACCGAGGTACATACCTCGGTCGAGGTATTTATTAACCCTCGGTCAAGGTTTTAATACCTCGACCGAGGGTTAATAAATACCTCAACTGAGGGCTGAAAAATACCTCGGTCGAGGTTTTAATACCTCGGTTGAGGTTTTATAAAGCCCTCGACTGAGGTACGTTTTTTTGTTTTTGGCAAGATGCGCTTGCCAAAAAGTGTTACCCAGGTCTGTGGATTCACCCAGGGTTAAAACCATAACTTAAACCTGAATTATTTAACAGTACTTTTTGGTTATCTTGTGCTTACAGTGCCTTACTGAAATCTATTTATTTCTTTGTTTACTTATTATAATAATAATATTTGGGCTCGGCCGTAAAAGAAAATTTACAAGATCTTGGAATTTTATCCTGGGTTAATAATATATCTTTGTAAGTAATTTTGGTTAAATTGTATTAAATAAATCGTCTTGGTAGAATGAGCATACTGTAGCTCTATTTGTTTAATTTATAATTTTTTGTGAAGTACTTGAGTAACTAACAGTTACTCTCTTTTCAAGTACAAAAATTTTGCTTGATCCTGTAATATTAAAATTGACTAGATTCTCAATATTACTGTTTCTGTACATAGTAATTTTAATTTACATTCATTTTTTACCATACATATAATAAAATGAATATTTTGTAAATATAATACCTTATGTATCAGTAATATTATTCTTGTGATTAATTATACTTAGTTACTTTTATCTGAGAGAGTTGGAATGTTATCATTTAGTTATTATCCTACACTATAATAAGTTTATGTTTTTATTGCAGTAAAATAGATATCTGTTATGAACAGCCTTTTAGTATAGAATTTAAATTCAGTTAATGTCTAAATTATAACCTAATACATTGTTTCATTAAATATATGTTAGAGCTGTGTTATAAATGTTATATTTATTAACTGTATTCTTATTTAGTTATAAACACAAAAATAAATTATTATTTATCTACTGTGTTCTTACATTTTCTATATTCTATAATATCTTATTTTACATAACCAGTTAACAAATATATGATTTATTTATAATAGAACTAATCTGTTTACTGCATAGTTAGTATTTTATCCTGTTAATATTTTAAGAATTATAAACTACAGTTATATATTTTGTTTATAAATAACTAGAGAAAACATAATTTTAGTGAGTAACCTATGTACATTTATATATGTTCTTTTGTAAGAAAATCTTACTAAGAACTGAAGTACCTGTAGAATGAATTCGAAATCTAACTATTCTGTCTTTCCATTTAATTCTTAGATAAAACAGTCATTAAGATTGAAAGAAAATAAATTGTAAATCTATGAAGCAATTCAGGTTACTGAAAGTAACTAAATAACCAGAATAGTACAGAAAAATACTACTCCCAAAACCAAGATAATTCCTCTGCAAATAACCCAGTAATACTACTCTATAATTTTACTATCATCCTATTCTATATTATCATCATATCATCCTTCTATAATTCTACCCCTGTGCTGGAGTACGGTCTGGTGAACCCAGATGTGGAAAAACACAATGGGTCTTTGTTTTTCATCAACAGATTCAATTGCTGATAAACTGAAACATTTACATTACTAAACTAGCTAACTCTTCTATCATATAATATAAGCATAACATTCATCCATTCACACTCATTAAAACAAAAATAGTTAAGTGACAGAACCTGTTTGAACTGGGGAAACAACAACAATGGGAGGCCGTTCCTCCCTACCAACTCCTGGAGAGCACTCAAACAGCGACTCCTCAGGACCCCCGAGCTTGCTCTGGTCTCCCTGGCTGGAACTAGGTGCAGCAAAGTCAGATACCAGTCTTCAAACTCAGTATTAACCCAGAACTTATTAGTAAGTTCTCCCATCTAAAAACTTGTAATAACCAAGTTACTGCAACATTCCTCTCAAAACAACTTCCTTACTGTTTTTCCCTCTTTCTTCAATGAATTTCTTGAATAACATTCACCTGAATGAATTCTCTCTGGAAAATATCTGAGCAGCCTCAACTCTCTTCATTGAGTACTTTTTAAAAGATTGCCTAGGTCTTTTTGGGTTAGTTGTCATTTAATGAGCCACCTGCTCTGATCCCACTTTCTTGGAGGATCATGACCCCAAATATAGGGAAGTTGCCACCTGCAACGTAGGAAGTGTTTGAGGATGCTGCCACTTGTCTTTTCCCCTCCACCTAGTTCCATCCACGAATTTGACCAGTAACCTCTTTTTAACAGCTCTCCCATGCTGTTGTCTCCACAATTTATTTATTAATAATAAAATATTCTGAATTACATGCCACTTCTGTTGACTCTACTGAGTCATCAATTTCTACTTAGCATTAATTTAACATAATGTCTCAGGAATATAATAAAAACAACTAACATTATTTTACAAAATTGGGGTATGTGACATACACACCCCCTTAAAATGTAACATCGTCCTCGATGTTACTTATTCTTCATCCTCTGCAACCTCCTGGAACAGATTTGGGTATGCTTCCTGCATCTTACTTTCCAGTTCCCAAGTAGCCTCTTCAGGACTAAGGTGCTTCCATTGCACCTTCACCTGTCCAATGGCACAGTTCCGCAGAGTAATTTCCCTCCTCCCGAGGTTACATTCCGGTTCCACCAGGACTTTTCCTTCTGGTTCCACCTGTACAACATTCCAATCAATCACATGAGTAGCATCATGAACATACTTTTTCAAAACAGAAATATGAAAAACATTATGCACTTTTAAGTTAGGGGGTAACGCTAGCTGATATGCAACTTGACCAATTCTGGATAAAATTTCAAACGGACCACAGTAACGTGGTGCTAGTTTTGCACAACTCCCCAGTCTTAGGGAGCTTTCCTTTGGTCTTACCTTTATAAACATGTGCTCACCCACCTCGAACTCTTTGGGAGTTATTTTCAAATCTGCTTGGCTCTTTTGCCGATCCTGTGCTACCTTCAAATTTTCCTGCACTTGTTTTACAATCTGTCCCATTCCCTTCAATAATTCAGGTCCTAACACCAATCTATCTACTGGATTATTCCAGGAGATAGTAGTGTTGCATTTACGCCCATACAAAATTTCCAATGGACTAAACTTAGCTGATGAGTGATAGTTATTATTATAAGAAAACTCTACCAAGTGCAAGTAGTCCTCCCACTTACCCGACTGATCCTTAACATACATCCTTAACAGATCTTCCAGCACCTGATTCACTCTTTCAGTCTGTCTGTCTATCTGAGGATGGAAAGAGGTGCTGAAATTTAGTGTTGTGTTTAATCCCTTCAACAAGGACCTCCAAAAATTCCCTGTGAATTTAGGATCCCTGTCTGAAATAATAACCTTAGGTAATCCATGTAACCTAAAAATCTGCTTTAGAAATATATCAGCTATATTGGCATCCTTGTAGGTAGTCTTGACAGGAATGAAGTGTGCCGCTTTACTTAACTTGTCAACCACCACCATAATTGAATCATTCTGATTCTGATTTCTGGGCAATCCAGTAATAAAATGCAAGTTGATTACTTCCCATTTCCAACTAGGAATAGGCAAAGGTTGCAGTAAACCAGCTGGATGTTGGTGTTTAGTTTTCACTTGTTGACAATCCAAACATCTAGCTATGTATTCAGCTACTTCAGATTTCATATTAGGCCAAAAGTATTCTTTTCTTAACATGGTGACAGTCTTTTGGTAGCCTGGATGTTCTGAATAAGGTGTTTTATGAACTTCATCCAGAATCAACAACTTGACCTTAGGCACATTAGGCACATACAGTTTGTCCTTAAATTATAAAAAACCATCTTTATTTAGACTATAACCTTTTATTAGACTTTCTGTAGGTTCTTCTTTAGCTGTAACTTGTAATTTTTTATAAATTTCATCCGGTTTTATCCCTTCTGTCAGCTTTTCATTTAAATCAGAAGCATAGGTACTGATCGCTACTATAAAATTCAGTTTTGCGTTTCTACTTAAAGCATCAGCCACCTTATTTTCTTTTCCTTTTATGTGTTGGATTTCAAATTCGTATTCACTTAAGAATGCTAACCACCTTGCTTGTCTTGCATTTAAGTTGGGCTGATCTAAAAGGTATTTCAGACCTTTATTATCAGTCATTAAAATAAACTTTCTGCCTATTAAGTGGTGTCGCCACATTTTTAAAGCATGTATAACAACAGCAAGTTCTAAGTCATAAGTTGCATAATTTTTTTCGTGGATCTTTAACTTCCTGGACTCATAGGCAATGACATGCCCATCTTGAGTCAGCGCACCACCTAAACCATCATTACAAATATCAGTGCATACCACGAAATCCTTATTAGGATCTGTTATTCTTAGAATAGGCGCAGTTGTTAACAAGGTTTTTAATTTCTTAAAACTTTCTTCACATTTTAAGTTCCAATCGAATTTCTTGCCTTTCTTTTGCAAGGAAGTGATTGGATTAGCTATTTTCAAAAAACCTTCAATGAATCTCTGGTAATAACCGGTAATTCCCATAAATGACCTAACATCTGTTACGTCCTTTAGAACTGGCCAATCTTTGATTGCCCAAATATTTTCGGGATCGACTGAAATCCCTTCTTTAGTCACTACGTGACCTAAGTATTGGATTTCATCTCTAAAGAAATCACACTTACTCAACTTCGCAAAAAGTTGTTGCTCTCGCAACTCTTGTAAGACTATCCGTAAGTGTTCCTTATGTCCTGCTTCATTTTTAGAATAAATTAAAATGTCATCGATAAATACGACAACAAATTTATCTAAATATTTATGCATTATATTATTCATTAGACACATAAAGACAGCTGGGGCGTTAGTAAGCCCAAATGGCATTACGACAAATTCGTAATGTCCATACCTTGTTCTAAAGGCTGTCTTGAAGATGTCCTCATCTTTAATTCTTACCTGATGATATCCTGATCTCAGGTCTATCTTTGAGAACACCGTAGCTCCACGCAGCTGATCAAACAGATCATCTATGGAGGGCAACGGATATCTATTTTTAATTGTCATCTTATTTAGTTGATGGTAATCTATGCATAGTCGCATAGTTCCGTCTTTCTTTTTGACAAAGATGATCGGTGCTCCCCAAGGGGACACACTAGGTCGAATGTACTTCTTATCTATTAATTATTTTAACTATGATTTTAATTCATTAAGTTCCAAAATATTCATACGATACGGAGCTTTCAAGCTAGGTACAACACCTGGTACCATCTCAATAGTGAAATCTAGTTCCCTCCTGGGAGGTAATCCTAGAATTTCCTCTGGAAAAACATCAGTAAATTCGTTTAAAACAGGAATATCCTCTATTTTTAACTTATCTTTTTCAGATTTACTTGCCTCATCTGTAATAGTTACAGCATAGGCTTTGCACCCTTTTCTAACTGCTCTTTTAAGTTGTAAGGCAGAAATCTGCCTAAATACAGTTTTCCTAGGAATACCCTTAACTGTTACTGGTGGTTCATTATTATTTACGCACATAAAGGTTTTATCAAAGCAGTTTAGAACTACCTTATGCTACTCTAACCAATGCATACCAATCAATAAGTCATACAAGCCAAGTGGCAGAACATTTAGCTTAAAAGTAGTTTTAAAATCATTCATAACTAAAACACATTCTTTCACGTAACATGTTACTTTCCTTTTTGCCCCAGTGGCTAATTGAACTAACCAGGAGCTATCAAACTTTTCAACAGTCAATTTACACTTTTCTACTATCTGAGGTGAAATGTAACTAAGACTAGCTCCTGGATCTATTAAAATGGTTACAGGGGTTTGGTTAACCATACCTTCTACTTCCACCATGGAAGTTTGATAATCAGCTTGGTGGTTCTCCAACGCTGCATTGATTCTGGGCATAGTCCTTGCAAAATCTCCAATAGTCATTTCATCCTGCACAGTATGAATATTGATGTTTGGCTTTTTCCGATTAGGGAAGACCGAGGCATAGTGCGGGCCATTGCACTCCCAGCACTTAACAAACTCCTTTCTTTCAAAATTCTTAGTGAAATTTCCATGATTGTTTGGAACTTCCTTGCCTTTAAAATTGCTGGAATTATTAGAATTATTAGAAACACCATTTCTATTTCCCTGGAAGTTCTTACCATTAGAATGATTTCTGTTCTTATTATTCTTGAAATTCTTCTGAGGTATAAATTCTTTCTTTTTAAACTCAGGCTGATTACTGTTCTTTTTAGCCTTCCAGTTGGCTATACCTTCTTTCTTTTTGTTCTGTTCAAAACAAAAATTTTCCTTCCGCATGACTTCTTCCAGAGTCTTAGGGTTATCATACTCGATTCTGTCCTTGATATGATATGGAAAACAGCTGAGAAACCACTGTACTTTAGGTTTTTCATCAACTAAATAAGGTACATACCTCAACAATTTTAAGAATTTATTGTTTAAGTCCTTCATAGTCATGGATCCTAACTTTAAATCATAAAATTCCTTAGCTCTTTCTTCATAATATTATTCGGACATAAATTTCTTCTTGAAGTACCTTTTAAAAGTACTCCAATTAACCTCTTTTTCCTTGATACCCTTAACTCTCTTTAGATATTGCCACCATATGTCTGCTTTTCCAGAGAGATTATAGATTGTCATTCTTTCCTTCAGCTGATTTGAATAGTTGTATATCTGAAAATATTTCCTCATCCCGGATAACCAGGACTCTGCCTCTTCCCCTTTTTCAGTCTCTCCGTTGAAAGTTGGGGGCTTTATTTTTTTAAACTCCCCAGAAATCTCTTCATATGGCCTGTACTTTTTCTTTCTGTTATACAACTCAGCCTCACTACTGTCACTAGTAGTGTAATAGCTTTGTTGTTCCTGAATCCTTCAGATGATGAATTGCTTTCAGCTTTAGCCAGTTTCATATTTTTAGATCATTTCTGATGGCTAGCTTCCTCAGATTCAGATCATTTGTTCCTTCCTTTAGTCTGAAATTTTTCCATCAAAATTTGATTTAACTCTTCTTGAGTCTTCAGAATCCTTTCATTGTCCTTCTTGACTGATTCCATTTCAGTCTTCAAATCCTTTATAGTCTGCATCAGCTCTGAAGAGTGAGCAGTTACCTCTTCTAACATAGGTTCTCTAGAAATTTGTCTTGTCTCGGTGTTTGGAGACTCCTCCTGAGCATATTATCCTAGATTCTCCGTACCTGCCTATTAGATTCAGAAAAAGAAATTTTTTGCTTCTTTACATAAAACAGAATATAGGTTAGTACATTATTTTTGATGTTCTATGGAAACTGGTTGGGCCACATTCAGGCCTAGTATTTGAACCATGCTCTGATACCACATGTCAAAACCCCAAAATTTCAAAAAAATTAAAATTTTTAAAATACATATAATTTCAATAAATGCAGTCACTAATTGTTTGATTAGTTATCTGTTAAACAGTTCTTTTCAGTTTACTGATTTTGTTATTTTTGCGACCATACAAAAGAGACTGTCATGTAAAAACTGGGCTTACTTAGCTTTCGAGCTAATGCAGAGAGTTCTTCCTGTTTTTACAGACTGCAGGTAAGAAGCTTTGGGCGTTGCTTAAATATTTTTTTTTTAAAGCATTTGATTAAAGGATTGTCACAAATAGTGAACTCAGTAAAGAAAATAGATACTAAACAAAATTCCAATATTCAAGGTATAATTACTTCTTGAGGGATAGAATTTAGTTCAACAGTAATGATTGCAACCGTTTCCTTTCTAGTCACAATATACTATAGTCTTCAAAAGATTAAAGAACTGTTTCACGTCTAACATGGTTGTCAAATGTATGATCAAATACTTTAATTAGTTTTTTTTTTTATAGGTTGAAAAGTAAGATCAAGATCCATTTTTAGTTATCCATCTCACTAAACTATGTCATGTCCGAAAAAGAATACTATATAGTGTTAAAGAGCTTATGTATCCAATTCTTACTTTCATTCTCCCAAGTTTTAAGGTAATTACAATCTCAATGCATACTGCAGTCAAATAAAAGAAGCTAGTATTAGAGGTTTAAATTTCTCTATACTATAATTGTTTGGAGAATAATCATCTATTTACAGTCAGTAATATTATTCAAATCTCAATAGAACCTTTTCATCTTTAGAGATCTAACAGATTTTCATACAAACCTGCTAGTTCCATACTACATCATTTAAAGTAAGTAACCACTATAAATATAGACTTACTTATCATGGTTAGATTATGTAAATAAATAAATTCTTTTTCATGACTTAATAATATTCTAGTTTGAATTATTAACAGATTGGCTTAAAGAACAATTGCCAAATCTATAATAACTAAGTCATAGTATATGTCTTTATACTTAACAAGTCTATGGATTATCTTTAAGTTTACCTTCTATCCTCTTTTACCATGATGGCTTCCTTAACTCCTTTGCATGAACAAAAATATACTTGGTTAAATATAAATCTACTTTGGTTGCTTAATTACTAGGGTATCAAGATAGATACTTGTATTAAGAGAATACCATTATTCCTCTTCTCTTAAGTTATACTCTATAAGAACCTTGTCATTTTCATGAATATAATCGTTTGATGATAGCATCGAAATATGGAAAGGAAATATACAAAGGGTATAAGTTATAATACAAAGGTAAAGATTAAATTTTGCAATATAAATTATGAACATAATCATAAGGGTCGTATGGTTTCCCATGCCCTTCATGATTACTAACAAGATTTTTTTGTGACAATATAACGTAGGTTTCATGCTACGTGCAATTCGAGATAAGTGAACTATGGATAAACAATAAAATTATAGGAAATCATTTGTGGAATCCTGGACTATACAAAAGTTACCTGAATCGCATAAAAAATTATACGTGATAACGTGGCACTTCCTGGTCCATGCATTTGATTGTTAAAAGGCTGCAGTCAAACCTTAACTCTTTCATTCTTCTGTTGCCTTCGGGCAGTCTCTGTTCTGCTGCTATTTTCCTCAAGGCACTGTCGTTATTTGTTGTGTGACAGCCTCCCCATCGTTGTTCTTCCTTGAAGGTTCATCCATTGCCTGTAGAGAGGTGTTATTGTGACATTGTTTGGGTTTTTACGAAGGCTGTTGAACATACTTAGGGTTATTCTCCCTCACCGTTTCCTTGTTCAAACCCTCGACTGCAACGTCTTCCTCCTTCATGAATGTTGAAGTATGGTTATCTTGTGCTTACAGTGCCTTACTGAAATCTATTTATTTCTTTGTTTACTTATTATAATAATAATATTTGGGCTCGGCCGTAAAAGAAAATTTACAAGATCTTGGAATTTTATCCTGGGTTAATAATATATCTCTTTAAGTAATTTTGGTTAAATTGTATTAAATAAATCGTCTTGGTAGAATGAGCATACTGTAGCTCTATTTGTTTAATTTATAATTTTTTATGAAGTACTTGAGTAACTAACAGTTACTCTCTTTTCAAGTACAAAAAATTTGCTTGATCCTGTAATATTAAAATTGACTAGATTCCCAATATTACTGTTTCTGTACATAGTAATTTTAATTTACATTCATTGTTTACCATACATATAATAAAATGAATATTTTGTAAATATAATACCTTATGTATCAGTAATATTATTCTTGTGATTAATTATACTTAGTTACTATTATCTGAGAGAGTTGGAATGTTATCATTTAGTTATTATCCTGCACTATAATAAGTTTATGTTTTTATTGCAGTAAAATAGATATCTGTTATGAACAACCTTTTAGTATAGAATTTAAATTCAGTTAATGTCTAAATTATAACCTAATACATTGTTTCATTAAATATATATTAGAGCTGTGTTATAAATGTTATATTTATTAATTGTATTCTTATTTAGTTATAAACACAAAAATAAATTATTATTTATCCACTGTGTTCTTACATTTTCTATATTCTATAATATCTTATTTTACATAACCAGTTAACAAATATATGATTTATTTATAATAGAACTAATCTGATTACTGCATAGTTAGTATTTTATTCTGTTAATAGTTTAAGAATTATAAACTACATTTATATATTTTGTTTATAAATAACTAGAGAAAACATAATTTTAGTGAGTAACCTATGTACATTTATATATGTTCTTTTGTAAGAAAATCTTACTAAGAACTGAAGTACCTGTAGAATGAATTCGAAATCTAACTATTCTGTCTTTCCATTAATTCTTAGATAAAACAGTCATTAAGATTGAAAGAAAATAAAATGTAAATATATGAAGCAATTCAGGTTACTGAAAGTAACTAAATAACCAGAATAGTACAGAAAAATACTACTCCCAAAACCAAGATAATTCCTCTGCAAATAACCCAGTAATACTACTCTATAATTTTACTATCATCCTATTCTATATTATCATCATATCATCCTTATATAATTCTACCCCTGTGCTGGAGTACGGTCTGGTGAACCCAGATGTGGAAAAACACAATGGGTATTTAATTTTCATCAACAGATTCAATTGCTGATAAACTGAAACATTTACATTACTAAACTAGCTAACTCTCCTGTCATATAATATAAGCATAACATTCATCCATTCACACTCATTAAAACAAAAATAGTTAAGTGACAGAACCTGTTTGAACTGGGGCAACAACAACAATGGAAGACCATTCCTCCCTACCAACTTCTGGAGAGTTCTCAAACAACGACTCCTCAGGACCCCCGAGCTTGCTCTGGTCTCCCTGGCTGGAACTAGGTGCAGCAAAGTCAGATACCAGTCTTCAAACTCAGTATTAACCTAGAACTTATCAGTAAGTTCTCGTAGCTAAAAAGATGTAATAACCAAGTTACTGCAGCATTCCTCTCAGAACAACTTCCTTACTGTTTTTCCCTCTTTATTCAATGAATTTCCTGAATAACATTCACCTGAATGAATTCTGTTTGGAAAATATCTGAGTAGCCTCATCTCTCTTCATTGAGTACTTTTTAAAAGATTTCCTAGGTCGTTTTGGGTTAGTTGTCATTTAATGAGCCACCTGCTCTGATCCCACTTTCTTGGGGGATCATGACCCCAAAAATAGGGAAGTTGCCACCTGCAACTTAGGAAGTGTTTGAGGATGCTGCCACTTGTATTTTTCCCTCCACCTAGTTCCATCCACCAGTTTGACCAGTAACCTCTTTTTAACAGCTCTCCCATGGTGTTGTCTCCACAATTTATTTATTAGTAATAAAATATTCTGAATTACATTCCACTTTTGTTGACTCTGCTGAGTCATCAGTTCCTACTTAGCATTAATTTAACATAATGTCTCAGGAATATAATAAAAACAATTAACATTATTTTACAAAATTGGGGTATGTGACAAAAAGTGTGTTTCTTTAGTATGGATTAGTATGAATTTGTAAATATTCTAACCTAACGGTCACGATATGTTCTAGATATAGAGTGATCTGGCGGTTGAACTTCTCTTAGATCATACCTACAATTGATCTATGGCTTAACACCTGATCGGTCTATGATCTCTATTTAAAGAGCATGGAGGGTCTTTGGCTAGTTGATCGATTATGAGAAGCTCATGTAACTTCCTTTCTTTTGCATAATAAATTGCTCCAAGTAGCTAATTGGCTGGGGCCATGGACTGTTTCCCTCTCAAGGGTTTTAACCATGTGACAAACATCGGTGTATTGATCTGTGATTCATTTGTGTGAAGTGGTTTCCCTAGGTGTTCGCTCTTTTGGGAGTACCCTGTTTACTTGAACAAGGGCATGTAGGATGCATGATTGGTTTTCATTTGATTGAATTTCCTTTTAAGAGTGGTATGATTTCCAATTTTTTTCCAGTGTGTGTTATTTCTTTTCTACAAGATTGGTTTTATTTATGCAGCTAGTTTAATTCATTTAACTTTAAATTAAAATTGTAGTTAAATTCTGGGTGCTGTAAGAACCCCATTGCTTCTACTATTTTGTTTATGAACAAAATATTATCAACAAGATGAATTCAAGTATGAACATAAGTTTGGAAAACTCTTTCAAATCCTAGCAACAGCTGTGATTTCTTCTTCTCGGGAAGAGCACATCTTGATAGCAGTAAAAAACTTATCCACCTCTCCAGAAGTGAAATAAGAACCAACATTCCATGAGTCACATATATTTAATGGGGAGCAATCATTCGAAGTTAATATCGAGGATGCCAAAGAGGAGATGCAGCGTGATATAAACCAAGAAGGGAATCAAGAATATCATAGTTCTATTTGAAAAATGGTTTGAATTAGTTACCAAGTCACATCATTGTTTCATTATTCCTTCCTTATTTGTATCATATTATTCCTTGCAACTGGTCTCTCACACTCTCTTATGCTTTAAATTACATTTTTCAAGCTTGAGTGTGGATATGTTTGTAATCTTGTTATGCATGTGGTTACATTGGAAATATGCATACACTTGAAACAATTCTTATATTTCCAAGTAGAATAGGGTAGGATATAATAACATAATAATACCATTCTTTTTTTTTCCAGTTTTTATTTCAAATAATTATGCTCTCTTCCTGTGCCTTTCTACAATCTCAAATATCAGAAAGTATAAATCAAAGGAATGGCTATGAGATGTTTTTAGTAATTCTTTGAAACTGTTGACTATTTGAACAAAATGCTTAAATCAATTTTTGTCTTCAATTTTCAAAATTTAATTTGTCTCTATTTGTTACAAATATCCTTCCTGAAAAACAAAATTACAGTAATTAGATCTAATCTGGTTTTTGGAATCACTCAAAAGAGACATCAAGAAAATGATATATTTTAAGATGGGCCATTGTCGACAGGTAAAAATGTATTTTATTTTTCATTGAATGTGTTTCATTAATCACTATTTGTGAATTGCATATCTCATATTTTATTGCATATTAGTGCTAAGTCATTTTCAGGTTCGAGGACAATAAAAATTACTACTTTATGCAAAAGTGATTTCCAAAGATCACAATATTTTTAGAAAAGATTGTCTCAATGAAATCTTGAAGGAGCCAATCTCATCACACCTGTCATACCATTTGCTTCCAAAAGAAACCTCTCCAGAAGCCAATTGTGCTATGATATATTCATTCACCTTCCTCCTTTAAAATCTCTAAAAATCCATTCATGATGAAGTCCCAACTTTCACTGGTTATGTAGTCAACCTTAACCTTTTATTTTTTATCACTACTAGATCATGACTTAGCGTATACTTTCCATTTCTGAGTTTCATACTTTCCGAGTCATTTTCCTTGTTGTCCTTTTACTTCTGCTAAATAAAAAAACTATTTGATAGTGATATATCTTATCTATATTCCTACGAATCATTTCTTACACTCATATTGGATGATGTGGAATTCATTAAGGTCCACCTTCCAATGGTCTTGTCCCATCCACCTCAACACATTATTTGGGAAAAATGACTTGAGTCATGTATAGCACCTTGTATTTTACATGCATCAAAGGTAAATCTCCTCACTGATGATTAAGGTAACACATCAATGTTCTTGTTTGTCAGATCCCACAGGTGACTCAACTTCAACACATATATTTGTACCTGTCAGGTTGTACTTTTGTACCTTGACAACTCATTGTCATCATTGGTGAGTTGTCTCGTGTTGGTTAACAATTTTCATTAATGGTTGGTAATCCATCGAAGTTTTTCCATATTCAAATTCAAATAACATCCATTCACATGGATTAACTTGTACATAATAGTGGATATTGGATGAATACTATATATTCGTATTGTTCCAGTAGTATGTTTTCATTCAATTTAGCTTGAACAGTTCCTCATTTCAGATCAAATTCATCCTTCATCAGTTTTAACTTCCAACTACATCTCTTAGCAGCAGCTAGAAACCTACATTATCCCTAACATGCATCAATACATTCATGTCAACCAATGCTTTCACGGAGGTAAAACTTGAGGTGAAATAGTATAAGCTTTTTATTTATTAAAAATTTAGGAATATTTCATGAAAAACCACTAAGCATTCCTCTGCCTATTATACCCATACCCTCTTTCTTCCAATCATTCCCATCCTTTCCCATTCAAACCTAAGCCCTCAGTCCATTCGAACCAATTTGTCATTTTCTTCCTCTCTATAAATACCTAAAGTCTAGTCCCACACCTTTTACCTCCAATCATAAGTCAATTCCTTATTTCTACTCTTCAAAATCCTATAAGAATAGAAGCATATGCTGCCATAAAAAAAAAGAATGTGTTTCAAAGGTATGTGTCTCTTGGTTTCTAGATGCATACATTGATTTATAACTACCGTCATAAACACTTCAATGGTGATATATGATTGGTTCTTTATGGAAAATAGATCACCATGCCCTAAATTAGGTGGTTTATTCATGTGATGTAAATAAATCACATTTCCAACCTACCCTTCAGTGCATCGCTTCCCCACATATGGATCATTAATGATTCTTGCAATAGTAAACATTTTCTAATGATCATCTTCATCATGAAGCAACAACAGAAAAAAAATTTAATCACAGTGATTTTAGTAGCATAAAACATATATCATATCTAAATATGAGCATTCTTGTTGACAATATGGTCATTATTAGTATTTTGGAGTAGGATGATTGAGATACATAGCTTGGTTCTCCCATATTCCATGCCTTGGATCATTTTCTTTTGTGTGTGATTGACAAAGTTAATAAGATTTCTTGGAAAATAAATTGATGGAGTGGGTTGTTTTTGTTTCTTGCTACCTTCATTCACCAATGGAAATGGATAACTTGAGCATTGTTGATTTGGATAACAAAAATGGTTATAAGGCTTGACAGGTGATTATAGTAGCGTATTCTCAGAAGCTTTGGGCATGCTCAATATATGAGTTTGAGCAAATTGAAGGTGAGTCTAGATTTGAGAGATCATATCCCTTTACAAGAATTTGTTGTACTCAATATATTGTTTTAAATAGTGTTTGGTTGAATTGAAAATCATTGTTCCTTGAAGATAGATTGTTGTACACTCCATGGAATATGCACCGATCTAATGCATGATTAATATTGTTCATCCATTGCTACTTTTGCTTTGGCTTTTAAGTTTGAATCTCTAAACAATAATAAGGAGAACAAGAAATTCATAGTGCAGGAGTTCGAAGGTTATTTAAGGTCACCATTATACATATTCAAGGAAGTTACAGTAGTGAATAACTATTGGGTTTGTGGAATACACATGAAATCTTGAAAACATGTATTTGGGTGTCTTTGATCTCTTCAAGCCTTAGTGCACTCTTGATGAAATAAACATCATTATTAATAGCCATATGAAGTATTTCCCTTGCCTTTGTTTATGTTAGAAAGTTTTTTTTTTAGTGCAAGGAAAAGCATTTGCACATCCTCCGATAACCTTAAAAAAAATCTCAAAATGATCAATGGTTGAGGTAAACCAGAAATCTTTTCAAATCAATCCATCTTTACTTCTTGATTGTTTGTTGCCAATGAACATTTTACCTTCATCCAAATTAACACATTTTCATGACAGCGATATTGATCTTCGGTAGTGTCATTCTTACTTGATTGATATGGATTCTAATGCCACTATTCTGAAGTTGAGCTCATTCATTAGAATAATAGGTTGACTGCATTTTTGGAGGGCCTCATATCAACAATCTCAACTCTCTTTGATCATTGGTAACAATAAAAAGTATTTTTCTTTCAAAAACAAGAAGAGGCCACATGACGAATTGGCCAAGCCTTTGAGTTGAAGTTGATTTTGATTGCATGTGGACATGCTATATATTGAGTTTGGGGGAGAAAATAGAGGTTTTTGTACATATCAAAAGTAGACAAATGGAATCATGTTGTCAAAGGAAATAAAATCTTTGGACTATTAATTTATTTTCTTATGCACATTATTTTTTTCCATAAATAAAATGAATAAACTGAACTAATGATATATCACAAACCATGAAATGGATTCTCATAATTTTTGGACAAGAATTGCATAATATCAAGATGAACAAACTTGGTAAGTTTCATCTCAATCCAATGCACGATTTTTGAGAAAATAACCATCATCACCTAGAACCATGTTTCCTATATATCGAGATTCGTGCATTAGATGGATTTGATTTTTGGTGCGTAGAAGCATTGTTGTAATAGGAATATACTCACCAATTTTTAGAAAAAAAGTTGCACAACTTTCGAGAAAATGACCATCATCACCTAGAACCAATTTGCATTTCTCTTGAAATCCGTGATGTGGGTATTTTCGATTTTTGGTCTGGATATGCATTGGACTAATAAAATATTTCTTGTGAAATTTCAACCAAACCATTTTGTACTTTGTGAGAAATTGGTTCAGAAAGTTTGCTGAAACACCTGCAGAAATTTGTCAATAGTCACTTATTTGCTCATTTCTCGAAATCTGTGAACTGGGTATTGCCAAAATTTAGTATGGATATGCACTCGACCAATAAGAACTTGCATGAAAATTGTGAGTCTTAACCATTTTGTAATTTGATAGAAATTCAACGGTTTCAACATTGTTTCAACAATGTTTCAAGATGTCTTAGTAGAGTTTCAGCAAGGATTTCGAGCAACAGGATATCTTTGGATTGGTGCATTGGTTTTCTATGATTTTTGGTAGGAACATGTATTAAAAGAATTATTATTAATTACCAAAAATATTCTTCATCTTAGTTATGGTTTGCATACAAACTAGAATTTTCAAAATTGTTATTACTCCACCACACTTTGTTGAAACTACATCAAAATTGCTAGAAATCACTTAAGGGATGCCTTTGAAGATATGATGGCTATGAACATGAAGCATAAAGTTGCTAAGATGATCTAGATTAACTTATATTGAAAAAGAATCACCTTTTGTGTTCATGATTTGCTAACGATGATATGTTTTAATATTGTCCTTTCATGAGAAATGGAATAGTCTTTGTTGAAGAAATTTTAAGTATTATTTGGAAAGTAGCATAATATTCCATTAGTATAATCAATGGGAAATCAGAGTGGTATTGGTCACTATGAATTGTAAAATGAAAGAAATAATTAAATGAGTCCTCCTAATTTGGGTGCCACAAAGGTATTGGGTTGCATGAGGATATGCAACAATTTCAATTTGGGGGAGATGTTGGGTCACGAATTTGTCCCTATATTCATCACTTATAGACACCTATTTTATCCGTCTTATTCCTATTAGTACTAATTTATCATTCCATTTCCCATCCATTTGTTGTAATTGTTTGTAAAATACCATATTACTCCTATTGATGCTTTAGTGGTTAATAATGATTATTTTTCTTTATTTTTAATGAATTAAAGACTATTATGCATGATTTTACTGATGATGGTTTATGACACAATATCTTGTAGAAGCACTCATGGTTCAAGCCTCCAAACTTGGCATGCTGGAACACATGGAAATATACAACATGGATTCATTCCTATGATTGACTACATGGATTTGTGATATCCATTCGTTCTCAAGTCCAACATGGAAACCTCCATCTCATGATCAAATGGTCCCAACCAAAAACATGTGCCAGATAAGAACACATTGATTTCCATTGCAATTTGTGGGTCGATGAATACGAATATTGCAAATCTGGGAGATGAGTTTTGTGCAGAAAAGCCTCAATTACTTGACTCATGAGAAAATATCTGAAAATAGCCACAGTTTGAGAGATATGACTGGTTCTCTAATTGTGTAATTTATCATATTTCCAGTTGTGACCAATTTTCAAACTGGGAAAATTGTTCAAACAAATTCCAAGTTGGGATTTCAGTTCCTCATCTTCCTCAACGAGTTTTTGTATAAATATGTAATAAATTTGATGTATCAGGGAGGAGGAAATGGGATAGAGAGCGATTAAATGTTGTAGAATCTGATCCAAAATCTGTTATAATGATTTAATTTTGATAATACATGCTGGCAATTTCATAATCTGGAGTTGTAGATCTAATTCGGGAAGACCCAAACCTATTCACTAGAGGAAGGGACCTCTTCCTTCAGCACGTGGTGACATATGTGTCATTTGTAAGTGTGTTGGTAATTGCATGGATGTTTTTTCTTTAAAATTCATGATTTCGATTAATGTTAGATTAATCATTGTTATTGTTGTTGTTAGTTTATTCTTCTAGATAGATCGTTGGTCAACATATCACTCCATTCATATATATGTAATTATATTCTTCTTCCTAAGAGTTTATTTCTATTACAACGTTTTAAGTGTGATTATATTTATAGTGTGGTTTACTTCTGTAATGAATATGTTTATGGTTTGATTTATTTTCAGGAATGTGTGATGTAGTTTACAATGTGTTTTTCGTTTCATGCCAATAAATGAACACTATCAGGTAGAAATTTTGTTTGCATATATATTATACAATAGATTTGAAATAAAATACTTCCTCAAGTTGACAAATTATGTTCCCGGAGTTTCATCTATTTATTTAATTAGACAATTAGTTTTCCCAACAATGGTATCCACTCTTTAGGTTGATTTTGGTGAAGTATGTCTCTCCACTCGAATACTCGATCAAATCATCCATTCTCGACAATGGAAACTTGTACTTGATCGTAATCCTATTGATATCCCTGGAATCAATACACATCCTCCATTCTTCTCCTCTATTCAGTACTAAAACAACTAGTAATTCACATGGACTCGGGATGTCTTTGATCAACCTTATTTCCAACAACTCTTGAACTTGTTGGTTCAACTCAACACTCTCCATTGGTGTCATCCTATGTAGCGCCTTGTTTGGAAGACTCAACCCTAGAATCAAGTGTATATGATGTGATATACGCCCTGTCGAAAATAGTTTAGTTAGAATCTCATTGACCATTATGAGCTTGAAATATGAAAACACATCTATGACATTTGTTGGGACATCCTGAATCATCCTCTCAACACTTGGAACCTTTAGGATAACTGCGAAGCAATACTGTTGACTCTCCTCTTCCTTCAGGAATTATTTTTCTCAACACAGCAACACTCATTTCTCCCAATATCCACTTTCCTTTCCTTGGCTATTCGAATCTTCAGCCAAGGGTATTAGTTGAAATCTCTTGTTTTGTTTCTTGACTGTAACAATGTTTTGACGACTTTCATACAACATGTTTTGATTGTATTTCCATGGTTGGTCCAACAATAGTAAACATTAATCCATCGAGATCATGTCGCATGATACAATATCATGCAACCCTCAAATCTTAAAATTGATCAAGAATTGTTGTGTCACCATCACATGATGACCCTTCTGTAACAATGACACCTTATATGCATTTGGGTGTGGTTATCACTTCATCCCTAACTTGTATACCACCTCTGTCAAGACATAATTTTTTGTGTTGTCTTCATCAACAATGGTCATACAACATTTGTCCTAAATCTTCACCTTTGTATAGAAGATGGAATTCCCCTATGTTAGTTCTTTCTATTCCCTCAACATCGACTATAGCGACATTCTTTGGGTCATGAGGTTTCGACCTTGCTCTGATGCAATTTCATCTAAATTTCCCTTTGGATTCGATTCAGCTTCATTTTCCTCTCGACCTATGGCTTCTTTTCGACCTATAGTATGCAAATTCCCTGGGAACCCATATTATTTTTTTCCCAACTCACAAAACTTATAGAAGATTATTTTTTACTGGTCTACATGTTGTCCACCAAAATATCCTCTATGACCACTTTTGCATCGACTTCTGAAGTTTTCTCCTCCCTGTTGGTATCCAGATACACTATCTTTGGTCATTCTTTCCTCTTGTCAATCATTTAAAATCTCTTAGACAATTTCTCCTCTTCCTTTAGAGCTAGCTCATAGGATTTTATGACTGTCCTGAACCTTAACATGATCAATTCATCCTAAATAGAAAATTTCATTCTATTCACATATTTGGTGACTTCCTCCTGTCCCTTGTTGGTATTCCTCAACCTTATTGACAATCGATATAACTCCTCAGTGAACTCTTTCACTGAAATTTCCTTCTTTCTCAAGTTTTGCAGTTTATTGAACATAGAAAGGATATAGTAAGTGGGAAGGAACTTATCCTTCATCTTGGTGACCATTCTGTCCCAAGTATTCATTTTATCTTTTCCCCTTTTTACTCTATCAATCTACACATTATCCCACCACAATGAAGTAAGACCTTTTAAGTTCAGAAATGAAACTTTTTCCCTTTTTAGGGTATTCTATCTAATATATATCAAAATATTTCTCCATTTCCCTTATCCAATCTATCATATCTTCAAAGTTCAAACTTTTTGAGTAGGTAAGCACATCCATCTTAACCTTTCCCCTTATTTCCGTTAACACCTTCAAAATATTTTCTTTTGGGTCTTCTTCTTCTTCATTACCCAATGCTCGCTTCATCCTCAACATATTCATCACTATGGTTGAGGGTTTGAGGAACATATCCCCTCCATTGAGCATCTTTTATAGCTGCTAACTCATTCTTCAATGTCCTCATTGTTTGGATTCATTCTTCAAACATTTCTCGATCAATCATGACTCCAGCTCCTCCGCACTATCGTCTTCGATGAACATTTACACCTTAGTGAGGAATTACTTTTCTTGAACGACTAAATAATCTCTTACATGACTCTACCCAACCACAGCTAGAGTCACCTTCCTCCATCCAATCGTAACTGAATGTTCTTCACAGGAAAACTTCCCGCTATGATACCAACTGACATAAACACAACTTGGGTGGTCAACTGGAGGTTAGTGTACACAACGAAAAAACAACAAACACACCACACAACACAACTTCTTGCCAAGAATTATGGATTTCAATTAAATAAAAAACAATCTCTTTACAAGAGGAATTAGAACACAAGTCTTATCACGACTAGTCAGAATGGACATTGACCAAACATGCAAATGCGCTAGGGAATGCTACATCCTCAATGCTCACACACATAGTATATGACTCGTAGGCCTGAATCGCATAAGAAAATATTCCCTATTTACTCAACTCCTACCAAAATCTCAAGCCCCTATTTTTTGAATTTGCACTGGTATTTATAGATGCACCTCTATGCACAATACTTAACTCTCCTTTTAGAAGATCACATGCCCCTAGGCACCTCAATGGATGCATTAAATACACCCCTTGGTTCCGCTCAACAAGTCGTGCCACCTAGTTTTTCTACAACAACTTCCATAACCATTCTTCAACTGTTCCAACTACCTCAACTATTGTGTCCTTGGGTTCCTAGATGAGTACTTGATCCTTTCACCTACCCACCTTTAGTCGGTCATTAGAGGAATTTTGGGGTCTAAAATGGGCCTCCTAAGGAAAATAATAAAATAATAGTTAAAATAATAAAATAATATTGATTACTTTTGGAGGAAGAAAGAAAAAAACTACTTTTTGTGTTCGTATTTTTGACATATCTCCCTGTGTTTTTACTCAAATTTCGATCGGGAGAGCTTGTTGGATGGAGAATTTGATTCCGCATCCAACGAGCTCTCATCACGTGATGACGATGTCATCATCACATTTTTTTTCAAGTATTTCTTGTTTTTGGGGTAGTAGAGTCCATCAAAAGTATGCAGTGTGGGTACTCATTGGATGCGGAATCAAATTCTGCATCCAACGAGCTCTCCCGATCGAAATTTGAGTAAAAACACAATGAGATATGTCGAAAATACGAACAAAAAAAGTAGTTTTTTTAATGACAAATATGTCAATTCAACCATTATGGTTGACTTATTTTATTGAAATTCTATTGGTTCTTGAATTCCAACTCACAAAACTTATTTTGGCACGTTTTCTTATAAGGCCCATTTTGGACCCCAAATTTCCTCCAATGGTACCTCTTGACTCCTTCTCGTTCTATTTGGTATGTCTTTTCAACCATTTGTTAACTCTTTTGTACTCGTTCATCGACCACTTGTACTTGGAATTATCATGATTCGTTCTTTTAATTGACTTTTATACCATTGACCTTTTGAACCATTCTACTGGAGGTTGTTGATTGTCCTTCGAGGATCTTTTTGTTTATCTTCAATTATTTTCCTTGGGCCTAGATTCCCATGCATTAGTGAACATTTCCTTGAGCTACAACATGAGATCCTATAGGGTATATTTCTATTAATAGAGAGATATGAGCACTATGAATCTAGGTATTCAACACCAAGAATGGTTCTCAATATCTCAACAATGTCTAGGGAGGAAACAAAGTCCCCCTATGCACAAACAAATATTATCGAAATCAAACACCATGAAAAACAACATGGAACCACACCTCTTTAGGAGTTGTTTGGAATTGGAGTATGATATGGATGCCATTATAAGGTTTTACACAACATGGAACCGTCATGTGGATTTTAGCATCATCAAAGAATGGAAAAAGTGGTGCCATAGAATCATTTTGAATCTTCTCAGACTCAATGTTCTTAAACAAGTCCTCAAACCAACATGCAGAAAATTTGTAGGGGGGTTTTAGCATCTGACATGATTTTCAATTGTCTTCTAATTAATTATAGAAACAACTAAGAAGTGTACATTAATTGTCAACTCGGGGCTTGTTGAGAACTTGTGAGTTATCGTGCAATGTATGTGAAAGACACAATATCGTTTTACATTGGTTTATCTACTTGAAGTTGTAGTACAATAACCTGATACATGTCCAAAGACACATGAATATCAGATAGAATACATGTCCAAGGTTCCCTATTCATTAATGGTTAGAAGCTTGATGTATGCCATGGTGTGCACAAGACTAGATATTGCACATGTAGTGGTATTTGCGAGTAGGTATATGAAAAATACAAGTAAAGAGCATTGGAAAGCAGTACAGTGGATTTTCAAGTATTTGAGAGGTACCACTTCTCATGCATTATGTTCTGGAGGTTCAGACACTATTCCACAGAGATATGTTGATGCAAATATGGTTGGTGATAAAGATAGTAGGAGGAGAACCATAGGGTATGTCTTTATTGTACGTGGAATAATAGTAAATTGGATTTTGAGACTGCAGAAGGTTGTTTCAGTTTCAACAATGGAAGCAAAGTGTTTCTACTACAGAGGCTAACAAAGAGATGATTTGGTTGCAGAGGTTCATGGAGTAATTGGGTTAAGAAGAAGGAAAATAACAAGTTGTATAGTGACAACTAGAGTTCCATTCATCTTGCAAAGAACTTAGCATTTCATTAGAAAACTAAACATATAGAGTTCAAGTACCATTTCCTAAGATATATTCTAGAAGATGAAATGTTAAAGTTTAAAAATATACATACTAGCTAGAATCCCGCAAACACGTTGACAAAGGTAGTAACCAAAGAGAAACTGAGTTCCTGTTCAGTTTATGTTGGCCTTCAAGCATGAAGGTGAAAATGATAAATTTTACAAGTCCAAGGTTCAAAGCATAGTCCAAAAAGTGCAACAGCAGTGGACTTGTTGTGATCAGTCTCCAAGTGGCATATTGTTGGTTGTGGAGCCTCCTTTTCCAGATTCAGAGATGTTATTTGAGCCATGTTTGGATCCCAGTACCTAAGGAGGGAGGAGTGGGAGGTATTCACCCCCATATATAGTCATCAGGATGCAAGGGAATCAAGGGGGGGTTTTGAATGGTTTGGGATACCCCCTCCTAGTGGGGATTCAGGGGCAACTCCCCAGTAGAAAAAAAAATTAGGAAAAAATTCCTTGTAAAATGTTGTAATTTTAGAGTCATGACTTGGTAAATAATGGGTGATTTACAGACTCATGATATTTAGGAAACCCGTGGTATTTTCCCATGGTATTCCCTTTATAAAAGGAAGGCATTGTGATACAAAAGTGTATTTTAATGTATCATTGTAAACAATCTCTGTGATTGTGTGAGAGAGACTGTGAGAGTGTGAATAGGAAGTGCAATGGGTTTGTTGCAGGTTATATCACTTCATTTTGTTGGACGGTATAATAAAAAGGACTGGGAACTTTTGTGTGGTCGTAACCCATATTGGGTGAACCACATTATATATGTGTCTCTCTTGTAATGTGTTTAATGTGTTTTCATATTGTTTAATTATATAACTATATAATTTTTATTTCTCTACGATCCTATTTTTCTAACATTGGTATCAGAGCCAAAAGATCTATTTGGCTGGTAAACTCATAGTAAAGAAGGGTTACTACTTTGAGTGGGAGTAATGGAAGAAGAAGGAAAGTTTAGGGTCAAGAAATTTAACGCCTAAAAACTACCAGTTATGGAAGATGTAAATGGAGGATTGTCTGTATTAGAAGGATCTGTACCTACAATTGGGAGGAAAAGCAAAAAAATAGGCTACTATGAAGGATGAAGAATGTGAGGTTCTTGACAGAAAGGAAATGAGAACAATACGGTTTTTCCTGGATTCGTCAGTGGCTTTTAATATCTCAAAAGAAAAGACAACAGAGGGTGTGATGAGAACATTGTCTAAGATCTATGAAAAACCCTTGTCTTCCAACAAGGTATTTTTAATGAATCCTTTATTTAATAGGAATATGTTAGAAGGTGCATCTATTAAGAGAGAACATCTGAAGAAAGAATGTAGAGCTCCAAAGAATAAAGGAGATGGGAAGCAAGAGACTACTTAGGAAGCAAATGTAGCAGGTGATGTGTTACAAGATGATTTGATTCTTGTGTTAGATAATACTAGTGATTATTGGGTAGTAGATTCATGGGCTTCATGTCATGCTACACCCCATAAAAAAATTCTTTCATGATTATGTTCCATGTGATTTTGTACATGTTTTATTGGGGGATGATGAACCATGTAAAATTGTTGAAATGGGTAAGGTACAGATTAAGTTAAATAATGGAAATGAATGGTTGCTAAAAGATGTGAGCCACATTCCTTCTATGAAAAGAAATATGATCTCAATAGGGCAAGCGGGAGATAACGAATGTTTGTCTACGTTTGGAAAAACATGGTGGAAGATCACTAAAGGAGAATTGGTAATAGAAAAAGGAGATAGGGCAGGTACATTGTATTTATGTCCTCATAATACTGATTATTCTATCTCTGTAGCTTACACGAAAATAGGTGCAGCGTTGTGGAATCATAGGCTTGGCCACATGAGTGAGAAGGGGATGTAGATTCTCCACTGAAGGAAATTCCTTCCAGATATGAAGCAGGTAAGTTTGGAATTCTTTGAGAACTCTATTTGTAGAGAATAGAAGAGAATTAGATTTATTAGGGTTGGGAAACAAAAGAAGACTGAAAAGTTAGAGCTTGTGCATACAGATGTATGGGGACCATATCATGTACAATCTCTTGGTGGATCTCATTATTATGTTAATTTTATTGATTATGCAACTAGAAAAACTTGGGTTTATTGCATTAGACATAAATATGGTGTGTTTTCTACTTTTCAAGAAATGGAAAGATTTGCTTGAGAATGAGACAGAATTTTTTTTTGAAAATGTCTCAGATCTGATAATAGATGTGAATACTGCAGCAAGGATTTTGATCATTACTATTCATACAATGGGATTCGCAGAGAGAAGACAGTCCCTAGAACACTACACGAAAAATGGTGTGTCAAAAAGGATGAACATAATGATATTGGAACATGGAAGGTGTATGTGATTACATGCAAGGTTTCCCTTATAGTTTTGGGTTGATGCTCTAGATACTATTGTTTATTTAATAAATAGAGGACCTTCAAGCGATTTGGATGGTGGAGCTCCAGAGGAGGCATGGACAAGTAAAAAGGTAAACTACTCGTTTATGAGAGATTTTGGCTATGAAGCATTTGTCCATATTAATAAAGAAAATAGAACAAAGATTGAGGGTAAATCCAAGAAATGCACCTTTATTGGATATGGGTTTGATTATTTTAGTTATCGCTTATGGGATTATGAAAATTATAGAATCATTAGGAGTAGAGATGTAGTATTGAATGAAAATGGTATGTATAAATATGAGTTGCAGGTAAAGAAAGAGGAAATAGAAAACACATAGTACAGAGTGCTTGATGAAATAAAAAAAATGAAGTTTCAAGGACACCAGAAAATCAAGAGCATCAACAGGTACCCAAAATTTTGCAAATGTAAGAAGATCTACTAGGTTTACACCCCGTTAACGATTCTCTCCTTCACTGTATTATTTATTGATGATTGATTCTGGTCAACCATAATGTTATGAAAAGGAAATGCAGGTAGAAAAAAAAAAGTGGGACCAAGGCATAATGTGGAGATGGAATCATTGGTAAGAAATAAAACTTGAGATTTTGTTGAGTTTCCAGCAGGAAAAAAACCATTGCAACATAAATATAATTACAGGTTGAAGGAAGAAGATGGAGGAAAGAAGCGTTAAATAGATAGACTTTTTGTAAAGGGGTTTACAGAAAAGAAAGGTATAGAATTTGATGAAATATTTTCTCCTATTGTTAAAATGACTTGTGACTATTTTAAGTCTAGTGGGGGTAGAATATTTGCATCTTGAACAGTTAGATGTAAAAACAACCTTTCTCCATGGGGATTTGGAGGAATAGATTTATATGCAGCAGCCACATGGGTACGAGGTCAAAGGGAAGGAGAATTTGGTTTGCAGGTTGAAGAAGAGCTTGTATGTCCTAAAGAAATCTCCAAGGAAGTGGTATTTAAACTTTGATAAATCTATGACAGAACAAGGTTATAGTAGATGTCATTCTGACTGTTGTGTTTATTTCAAGAGGCTAGATAATTGAAGATATGTTATGTTCTTAGTATATGCAGATGACATGCTTGTTGCAGGTTCTAACATGTAGGATATAAATGTGCTCAAAATAAGACTAGCTAAATCATTTGTGAGGAAGTATTTGGGTGCTGCAAAGAAAATCCTTGGTATGAGAATAGAAAGAGATAGGAAAAATCACAAATTGACATTGTCTCAAGGTGATTACATAGAAAGGATGTTGGAGAAGTTTAGAATGCAGAATGCAAAACCTGTTAGTATGACTTTGACCATCCATTTCAAACTAAGTAAGCAGATGTGTCCAAGGAAATAGGAAGAGATATAATACATGTCCAAGGTTCCCTATTCATCAACGATCAGAATCTTGATGTATACCATGGTGTGCACAAGACCAGATATTGCACATGTAGGGGGGGTTGTGAGTAGGTATATGAAAAATCCTAAAAAAGAGAATTAGAAAGAAATATAGTAGATTCTCAGGTATTTGAGAGGTACCACTTCTCACGCATTATGTTTTGGAGGATCATACACTATTCTACAGGGATATGTTGATGCAGATATGGATGGTGATAAAGATAGCAGGAGGAGCACCCCAAGGTATGTATTTACTATAGGTGGAACAACATTAATTTGGATTTTGAAACTACATAATGTTGTTGCAATTTCAACAATGGAAATAGAGTATGTTGCCACTACAAAATCTAGAAAATAGTTGATTTGGTTGTAGAAGTTCATGGAGGAATTGGGGAAGAAGTAGGAAAATAGCAGGTTATACAGAGACAACCATAGTGCCATTCATATTGCAAAGAACTCATCCTTTCATTCAAATACTAAACATATAGAGCTCAAGTACCATTTCATAATATCTGTTATGGAAGATGAACTATTAAAGTTTGAAAAGATAGATACCAGCCAAAATCCTACATACATGTTGAAAAAGGTAGTAACTAGAGAGAAACTGAGTTCCTTCTCAGAATTTGTTGTCCTTTAAGCATGAAGGTGAAAATGAGAAATTTGTCAAGTCTAAGGGTTAGAGCATATTCCTGAAAGTGAAACAACAATGGAGTTGTTGTGATTAGTCTCCAAGTGGGATATTGTTGGTTGTGGATCCTAGTCTTCCATATTTAGAGATCTTATTTCAGTCATGTTTGGATCCCAGTACCTGACAGGGTGGTATGGGAGGGTTCCCACCCCCCCCCATTATAGTCGTCAGGGGGGTCCAAACGGGGGAAACGACTTGTTTGGGAGAACCCCCCAGTGAGGGTTCTAGGCCAGCACCCCCATAGAACAAAATTATGAAAAATTTACTTGGTCAATAATGGGTGATTTATAGATCCATGGTATTTGGGAAACCCATGGTATTCCCTTTACTAAAGGAAGGAATTGTAATACAGTTGTGTATTGTATTGTATAACTGTAAAGAATCTATGTGGTTGTATGAGAGAGACTGTGAGAGTGTGAAGAGGAAGTGCAACAGGGTTGTTGCAGGTTGTACCCCTTCATTTTGCTGGACGATATAATAAAAAGGACTGGCAATTTTTGTGTGGACGTAGCCCATATTGGGTGAACTGCGTTATATCTACGTCTCTCGTGTAATGTGTTTAATGTGTTTGTTGTTAGATTTTTAACATTAAGCTACTATAACATTAGGATCTTTAACTAAGAGAACAACAAGAACAAAAATCAAACACAAGAGACAATGAACACAGTTTTTTTCCTCGGGGAAACCATAAATGGAGAAAACCCTACAACTTCCTCAAAGATAGAATCAACACCAAAAGTAAAACCCCAAAAGAGTAAGATGATCTCCCAACAAAAGTAACCTTCTTGCTATCTATCCCCAGTGTCTTCTCCTTCCTCAACTATGCGCTACACTTGAGTGTGTATGAGTTGTGTACTAAATAGAGAGGCTAGCTCTTTGTTTATACTAACCCCAACATGACTAAAACCCTACTAGGGATGACCTCTCTAGGAGAGACTAATAACCTTATTGCCCAGGATCTGTGGGGACTTTAACCCTTAGACAATAGGAGGGTTACGCACAATGACTTGACATGACTTGTTTACATTATAGATCTTCCCGATCGGAACATTGGGGCATGACATGACTCAAGTACATCACAAATACATCCCAGAATAAACATCAGGTTACAATACATAATAAATACAAGTNCCCTCTTAACTAGGAAGGTATTCTCTCGACACAATTTTCAGCACAAGTCTTCTTCTCTGTATCATCTGGGTCATCGTCAAGTTCTCATCATCTTCATCTTGAAGTCATCTTCATCTGGATCTAGATCATCGCTCAATCTGGATCATCATCACTAGATCATACTTGATCTGGATCATCACTGGATCATCATCACTGGATCTAGATCATCACTCAATATGCATCACCATCACTGGATCTGGATCATCACTCGATCTGGATCACCATCACTGGATCTGGATCATCACTTGATATGGATCACCACTAGGTCATCATCACTGGATCTAGATCATAGCTCAATCTGGATCATCACTGCTAGATCTGAATCATCGCTCGATCTGGATCATCTCGAAGACATCATAACTGGATCTAGATCATAGCTTGATCTGGATCATCGCTGGGTCATCATCATATGTGCTATCTCATGATTCTTATCATCACAGGAAGTTATACAGAGCCAGCCCTTTTTTCATGCTGGGTGTAGGCCTACCTCCTCGTAGGTCTTTGGTAGCACTTACATATAACCTACTCGTCATAATGGCCAGCACTCACATCTAACCTTGACTCGTTAGAAAGGCACAGCACTTACATCTAACCTTGACTCATCAGAAACGTGCTCAGTCCTATACTGAGGATTCCTGGTAACTGACGAGGAGCCTCCATTCAGAGAATGGTAGTAGCCCTTACATCTAACCTACTTGTCAGAATGGTCGGCACTCACATCTAACCTCCTCGTTAGAAAGGTGGTAGCCATTACATTTGATCATGTAGGACCTCATCCTATAGTCACATCAGGATGGATGGAACTCACATCTAACCTACTCATCAGAAAGGCGGTAGCCCTTACATCTATGTAGGATCTCATCCTACATTAGAATGGCCAGCACTCACATCTGACCTCCTCGTCAGAAAGGCGGTATCCCTTACATCTGTGTAGGAACTAATCCTACATCTGAATGTTGGAAACTCACATCTGACCTACTCGTCAGAAAGGAAACAACCCTTATATCTGATCAAGTGGGAACACATCCCTCAATCACATCAGAATGGCCATGCGCTCACATCTGATAATGTAAGACTAGATCTTACAATCGCCTCAAAAAGGCCCTCAGTCCAAGACCAAGTATTCCTGGTAACTCACTAGGCAGCTCCATTCCAAGAATGGCAATAGCCCTTATATCTGATCATGTAGGAACCAATCCTACAATCATATCAGAATGGCTCAGCACTCATATCTGACATGGAAGGAACCAATCCTCTCACCATGAGAGAATGGCTCAGCCCTTACATTTGACCTGCTCATCAAAATGGCTTTCGGACTCGTCACTTCCCCTTGGAAGGGACCTTGATCTTGAGAACACCAAGCTTCTCCCTGAAGTACTCAAAGTTCACTCTGGCCAATGGCTTCATCAACACATCATCTATTTGATCGTCCATCGCAATATACTGGAGCTTCAATGCTCCCCTCTGCACCATATCCATGATATAGTGATACTTGATCTCGATATGCTTCAACTTGTCATGGAACACTAGGTTCTCTGACAACTTCACACAACTCTAATTGTCATAGTGTATACAAGTAGCATCTAGTTGGAGATCAAATAAATCAAATAGTAGCTTCCTTAGCCATACTGCCTCACAACTAGCTGAACAAGCTATGACATACTTTGCTTTAGCTATACTCAGTGCCACACACGATTGCTTCCTAATAAACCAAGAGATCACACCTGATCCCATACTGAAGCAACATCCTAAAGTGCTATTCCTATTGATGGCACTGCCTGCCCAATATGAATCAACATCAACCTCCAAGTTAATCTTTTGATTCGTATCGTACTTGAGCCCATAATCAACCGTACCTCTCAGGTATCTTAGAATATGCTTTGCAGCAATCAAGTGAACATGTCTCGAATCTATCAAGAACTAGCTTAAGGTGTTCACAACAAAGAAAATATATGGTCTAGTGTTCATCAGGTACATCAAGGACCCAATCATCTGATGATAAATTGTAGTATCAACTGACTCTGATGAAACATCTCTCAATAGCTTTAGGTTCGATGCCATAGGTGTGGCCATAGCCTTGCAGTCCATCATCCCAAACCTTTTCAGGATCTCTACTGTATACTTCCCTTGTCCAAGGGAGATTCCATCTGCACTCTGCCACACCTCCATACCTAGAAGATAATGCATCATACCCAAGTCCTTCATTTCGAACTCGGCAGCAAGCTTTCTCTTCATATCAGCAATCAACACATCCATACCTGTCACAAACAGATCATCTACATATAGTAGGAGCATCACTGGGTTGCCATCTTCAACCTTGTAGTAAAGGTTGGAATCTGCTTTACTCTTGGTAAAGCCCAAACTGGATAGAAAGCTGTCCATTCTGTCGTACCAAGTCCTGGGTGCCTGTTTCAAACCGTACAGGGATTTCTTCAATCTGCATACATGCGACTCTCTGTCATGTGTCTCAAAACCAAGTGGCTGTTCTACATACACTTCCTCTTCCACTACACCATTCAAGAAAGCTGTCTTGACATCCATTTGGTGTATCTTCCATTTCATCACTGCAGCCAGGGAAAGTATTGATCTGATGGAAGCCTATCTGGCTACAGGTGCAAAGGTTTCTTCATAATCTATTCCTTCTTTTTGTGAGAAACCCTGAGAAACAAATCTTGCTTTATATTTCTCTATGCTACCATCTGCAGCAAGCTTGATCTTGTAGATCCATTTAGAAGTTACAACTGACTTCCCTTCTGGTCTTGGGACAACATCCCAGACATCATTCTTCATGATCGATTGATATTCTTCGATCATAGCATCCTTCCATTCTTTTCGTTTCGCCACTTCTTCATAACTAGAAGGTTCTTTATCAATGAAATCACATAGTAATGCTACATACCCGGAGCAAGATTTGGTCCTTTTTCTTTCTTTGTGATTCTCTTCTGGAGCACCATATCTTTCCACACCTTGGATAAGTTCTCATACCCAAGCAGGTTTCCTCTTATGAGTATTCTTCTCTGGAGGTGGATCTACAAGTCTTTGTGGTTCTTCAAACTCTCGATATTCTTCTTGAGTTTCTTCATTCATGGTTGTATCATGAATTCTGGGTGCTTCTACTTCTTTATATTTTTCAGCAGGTTTCTTTCTGTGTTTGTTGTAATCCGTGTCTTCATCAAATGTCACATCCTTGCTGATGTCAATGTTCTTGTATCCTAGGAAATATATTATGTAATCCTTCAAGATTTCAGAGTATCCCACAAATATACCTTTCTTTCATGAAGGATCTAATTTTGTTCTCTTTTCTTTTGGAATGTGTATGTACACAGGACAGCCGAATATTCTGAGATGGCTGGCTTCTGGTTTCTAGCTGAAGAAGACTTCTTTAGGATTCTTGTTCTAGAGTACTCTATGTGGAGTATGGTTCTGTACATACACCGTTGTTCTGGTAGCTTCCGCCCAAAGATGCATAGGAAGATCTTGATCATGAAGCATTGCTCTTGCAGCTTCCATGATAGTTCTCTTCTTCCTTTCTGCAATCCCATTCTGTTGTGGATTATAAAGAGTGGACAACTCCCTCTTAATCCCTGAGTCTTTGCATAACTCTTTGAATTCATTAGATGTGAATTATCCACCATTATCTGATTGAAAGGTATTGATCTTCTTGTTTGTGTGATTCTCGATCAAGGCTTTGAATTCCTTGAACTTGCTAAATACTTCACCTTTGTTCTTCATGAAGTAAATCCATGTATTCCTAGAAAATTCATCAATAAAAGAAACATAGCATACATGCCCGCTTAGTGAGCTTGATGACATAGGACCACATGCATCGGAGTGGATGATTTCCAAAATTCCTTTTTCTTTGCTTTCGCTACTTGGAAATGTCTTCTTTGTATTCTTTCCTTTCGCACATCCTTTGCAGACCCCATCATGTTTTGCTTGAATTTCTGGAAGACCTTCAACAACTTTTCTTGCAATTGGTAGTGCTCTATAATGCACATGTGCAAGCCTTCTATGCCAAAGTTCATTTGGATCTACTATGTCATGGACCAAGGCTTGTTCTGCATGGCCCTTCAAATTGTATAGACCTCCTTCTTGTTCCCCAATCACTACTGCATCATTAATAGTCTTTCCCTTTGGCCACATGATGACTTAGCCATCTATAAATGCAACCCTCATGCCTTTTTCATCTAATGCAGATATGGAGAGAAGGTTCTTCTTGAGTCCTGGTACAAACAATATCTTGCATCCTCATAGACTTTCCAGAGTCTAGTTTATAAGAAGATTCCCCACTACCTTTTATTGGATATTGGTAGTCATTTCCAAGCTTCACCTTGTGAGGTGATTCATGTTATGAAAGTTTCACAAAGGATTCTTTGAATCCTATCATATGCTTGGAAGCCTCACTGTCTATAATTCAATCATTGCCTCCATGTGTGATATTTACCGTGAGAGCAGAAATCAAGACATATTCTTCATCACTTGAAGAGTCTTCATTTTCATATCTGGTTTTCTTCCTGGATGGTTCATCATCCTCTGCAGCATGAGCATGATGTCTTTTCTTTTTTCCATTTTTCTTATTTTGTCTTTTAGGACAATCTTTTGCAAAGTGTCCTACTTCATCACAAGTATAACATCCGCCTCTAGAGAAATATTTTCTAGAGTTAGTTTTAGAAAACTGCTTACCTCTGGAGTGATGAGAACTTCTTTTGGTTTTCTTGGAATGTACTATTAAAGCTTGATCTTCACTTCCCATCTTCTCTTCTCTGGATGTTATCCTAGCTTCTTCTTGAGAGCATTCTTCCCATAGTCTGTTGAACTTGACTAACTTCTTTTTGGCACATATCCCTTGAATAAAGGAGTCCCGTGATCTAGGAAGACCATTCAAGGTGGTCAATACAATATCAACATTTTCCACTTCTTCATCTACTGCTCCAGTTGTTCTTTTATTTGAGAAACTCTTGTGAAGTAAGACTGGATGGTTTTTTCATTCTGAATATTCACATTCTTCAGTTGGTTTACCATAGTCATCTTCTGGTTTATGTTCTTCCCTTCAAACAATTTCGTTAGGGCATCAAACATAGCTTTAGGTGTCTTCAGGGAGGACACCTGTGGTATGAGATGATCCTTGATAGAATCAACAATGATTCTCTTTGCCATAGCCATCTTCTTCTTCTATAAGGCCTTAGCCTCATCTCCCTCTGGAACTGGAACCTCCTCATTGATGTAGGAGTCCAACTCATTCTCTTCCAGGACCAGGGAGATCCTATACTTCCAGGCTCGGAAGTTATTAGCTCCATCAATATTTTCATCAAGCTTGGTATGATGAGACATCTTAACTGAGAACCTCAAATGGAAATACAAAATATTTAGATCTTACCAGTTCAAGATGTTGGATCTGGATTTGTAGCTGAAATTCTGCAGTGCTGGTTTAGAAGCAGATTAGGGTTTTGCTTTTCTGGAGTTCTGTCCAACCAATTGATTTGAAATCGATCCCTAACTTCGATTTTAGGGAGAAGATCAATTCAAGCTTGGACCCACTGAAAAATTCCTCTTCTGTGAAAAGCCCTAATTTTCGGCAGTAGTGTCGGGTTCAAAACTGAAAAACCTCAGAATTGGATTCTGCTTCGACAGAAAGATGCGCCCTAAGGAAGAGAGTTATTCCAACATTCTTTTTCTGAAAAACTATGGAGAGAGATCCACAAAGTAAGAAGCCCTAGTTCTCCCAGCTGCACAATGTCTTCTTCTCAGGTTAGCTCTGATACCATGTTAGATTTTTAACATTAAGCTAGTATAACATTAGGATTTTTAACTAAGAGAACAACAAGCACAACAATCAAACACAAGAGACAATGACCACAGTGTTTTTCCTCAGGGAAACCATAAATGGAGAAAACCCCGCAACTTCCTTATAGATAGAATCAACACCAAAAGTAAAACCCCAAAATAGTAAGATGATCTCTTGACAGCAATAACCTTCTTTTTATCTAGCCCGAGTGTCTTCTCCCTCCTCAACTATGCGCTACACTTGAGTGTGTATGAGTTGTGTACTAAATGGACAGGATAGATCTCTATTTATACTAATCTCGACAAGACTAAAACCCTACTAGGGCTGACCTCTCTAGGAGAGTCTAATAACCCTAGTGCTCCCGAACTGCGAGGACTTTAACCCTTAGAAAATAGGAGGGTTACCCACAATGACTTGGCATGAATGGTTTAGATTATAGATCTTCCCGATCGGAACATCAGGGCATGACATGACTCAAGTAAATTACAAATACATCTCGGAATAAACATCGGGTTACAATACATAAGAAATACAAGTGAATACATTCCGAAGTTACATATACATCAACATTTACATCTTGTTTAATTATATAACTCTATAATTGTTATTTCTCTGCGATACTATTTTTCCAACAATAAGCCTATCATAAGTGAGGTACTAATGCTATTTAATATAGCTAAATTATATCATATATATATATATATATATATATATATATATATATATATATATTAAAGATATGCATAAATAAATTTAAATGGAATTTTCTTAAGCATAAAGTAAAAATATTATTATAATGAAGTTAAGCCTAACAATATTTAAATACAATTTAATTAGCTTGAATATAAAGGCTAAACTTTACTATTTAAATATATGTAAGATTGATTACGTCGATAGGAGTTAATATTTGATATTTTGGGCTTCTTTGAGCAGATTAAAAATATTGATCTGAGTGTAACAAGTGTACAGTTGAGATTCATTTCATGGTTATCATATGTTTTTATGCTTAATTGCATCTTGATTAATATTTAAATGGGCTTAGTTAAATGGATAAATGGAACCTTTAGTCAAACTTTAAATTCTTATGCTTACAAAACTTTTATTTGTTCAATTGATTCTTTAAATTTATTTTTAAGTTCGTAGAACTTAAAAAATTACCGGTGCCCTATCGGCATTCACCAACCACAAATTGAGTGGCTATGCTAGTTATATATAGAATGAAATTAATCTCAATATATTTATCTCAATTCAATATTAAATCAAGCTTGATGAATCCATGGAGAATTGATCTCATGCTTTACATATAGTAGGTCTACTAGAATTTTTTATTACTACCAAGAAGAAGCCGAGCAATCCCATTGATGAGTATTGACCTTGGTTGGTGTGTACTTGGTTATTTTTATTTAAGTTCAAGAAAAGTAGGATTCTGCCCTCCTTTAATCTGATCACATTGGCATAGAACTCAAGGGAGGCCTCAATAAACCAAGGACAAACTCTTGGATTCTAGTATGCATTTTCTAGGTATGATTTGTTTTGTTTATGAGAGTTAACCTAGTGGTTACACTTGTTGTAAATGGGTGGTCTTTGGGAAATCCGATCCTTGATTTTAAATTGGTTTAAAGCAAGGCGAGGAGAGTCAATGTCTGTCATATGGTATTTAATTATTGGTTAATTAGAGGAGCTATAATCGTTAATATATTTGTTTATAATTATTACTGAAAAGGTTTTGGAGCACCGAGGTTAGGTGTTGCATGTAGAAAAGGCAAGGTTCTCTAGTCTAAAGATAAATTTGTTTGTTAGGACATGAGAACGATGGATTTGAGTTGAGCTTGATAATCTAAAGCCTATTTGTTGTTGTTCATATTCCTATTATAAATCCTTTTAATGAATCTATTATTAACAATAGATATAATTGTTGTATAGAAGTTAATTTTCGTTATGTGGTGAACCCAGTAGTAGTTGTTGTCGACTCATTGTCTTTATTGTGATTGAGAAACCATGTGAGAGGCTATGCTTTAGATTATTAGTTTTCTAGCTAGAGGGTTACACTTGTATTGACAGATTAATAAACACAATTGAATTATGGTTGGGTGCAATGTTGTAGCCACGCATTCAGTCGCCCAAGATTTCTTATTTCAGATAAGTATTTTCCATCCTACCTATTGTTCATTAATTACGTTTGATGATATTAACATGATATAAAAATAAGCAATTGTTATTTTTTTTTTTATCGTTTGTTTGAAATAGTGTTATGTTGAAATAAAGAAAAAGTAGTTGAGATGGTGTTCCTTATCTATAATGATCGTATTCTTGCTCCTTCATGTCTTCATATATGGGCGAAATAATTATGGTAGTACCATTGTAAAGGCTGCAAGTGATATGATTATCATGTATAACACATGGAGCATATTTGTAGAGGTTCATTTTAATAGTTTAATGTGAGGTGGCATTGAAGTCACCTAACTCTTAATATGCAATCAATTGATATGATCTTGATACATGCTTGATTTGGGATGGGTAGTTAAAATGGGTATTTTATAGCAAGCTTAATATGATGTGATATATCGATGGCTATGGATTATGTTATTTTAGATATATGTTTGTAAATGTAATGTAATTATGACTTATAAGTTGAATGTATTATGTGACAACATATGCACATATTGTTTTATCAAGAATGATCTGGTAAGACTTTGATTGGCATAGTTTAGGTGAGTGTAAGGGGTTAAATGACTTGTAAGTTTTATTTTTTTTTTCCAAAGAAAAAATTGATAAATATATTATTCACATTCAGCAGATGGCCCTAATGTCCATTATACCAGAAAAACCCAACTATAAAGTTGACATTACATACAGATAATTGCCTCATGAAGAGCACAATATACCATTACTATATCCAAAATCTGACCCAACTATAAAGTTGTCATTACATACAGATAATTGCCTCATGAAGAGCACAATGTACCATTACTTTTCAGCAGATAGACAAAAACAAATCAAAGATCAAGCCTGTATTAACAGCCAGCCAGCAGAAAAATAAGTCTGAACATAGTAGACTTTTTTCATCATTCTTGATCTATCAGGTCAAATAAACTGTGAATCGGAGGTGATCTCAAGTAGACAGACTAGAGCAAAACTAGCTGGCTGAAGTAGTCTCAACATGAATGATAAAGCATAACCTCAATAACTGAAATATCAAATGCTGAGAAAAAATTCAGTAGCTAATAAATTGGCCATGTTTTAACCATGCCATCCAGTGTTTCGAAGAAAGTTCCATATCCATTTCAGCACCTATTAAGAGGCCATCAGCGAGCATGTCAAGTTCTCGGTATATTTGCTAGAAAGTCATCAGAGGGACAAGATGAAGCATATTATTTTCAGCCAAAGCATCATATATCAAGGATGGAGCCAAAAATAAAAAAGCTGATCACATCATTTTAAACCACAAATGCCCAAGCATTAATATCACCATAGTTTCATACCAGCGAGGTATTCACAATGGGCTGTAAATACCTACGTAGACCTACGTAGATTATTCACAATGGGCTGTGAATACCAGCAAGGTATTCACAATGGGCTGTGAATACCAGCAAGGTATTCACAATGGATTGTAAGCTCTATGTAAAGGAGTAGACCTACGTAGATTAAAGGAGTAGATCAGAATGGGCTGTGTCGTTGAGATGGAGAATCGAATATCTATGAGTGTTGCATTGATTTTTTTTCATCACCCACATTTTCGTCGTCTTCTTTAATATCATAGTTATTAGTGCTTCACTTTTGTTATGTACTGGTCATAGATATTATTATGGCTTCTTTGGTTTTAATAAATATCATAAGAATTTCTTGCTAATTTAGTTTAAAAATTTCTCGTTTTGCAAATTTTTGTATTAATTTAAATTTTATTAAACAATACATGTTTTGTTGTTTTAAAAATATTTGTATTATTATAAAGTTTATTATCGTTCAATTTTTACAAAATCTTTTAATAAATAGAATATTTATATTTTGTGGTTAAATTTTTAATTTTTTTAAAGTTATGAATATTTGAATTTTTAATTAATTAAATACACACTTTAATTAAATAAAATATTTATATTTTATAATTATATCATTTTTTAGTTATGAATATTTGAATTTTTAATTAATCAAACATACACTTATATGACTCATTATAAAATATGTTAAATTTTGAACATTGATTTTTAGCTATTAAAAGTACCGTACAAGAATGAATTATAACGGTATAGAAACCATTTTTTATACGAATTTTGTATTATATTTACACATCACAAAATTTCTAATTAAATTTCTAATTTAACTTTTATTTAATTATGGATATTTTAATTTTTAATTAATCAAATATGTGGGTATATGGATATTTTAATTTTTAATTAATTATGGATATTTTATGTTAAATTTTTGAAAATTTTAAGGAAATTTTTTTATTTAAGTATTATGTTGATGTATTTGTAACTTCGGAATGTACTCACCTGTATATCTTATGTATTGTACCTCCATGTTTATTCCGGGAAGTGTCTGTAATGTATTAAAGTCATGTCATGTCTCGATGTGCCTATCGGGAAATTCAACAATGTAAACAAGTCATGTCAAGTCATTGTGGGTAACCCTCCTGTTGTTCAAGGGTTAAAGTCCCCATAGTTGTGGGGCTCTAGGGTTATTAGACTATCCTAGAGAAGTCGACATTAGGTGAGTTATTGTAAGTTGGGGCAATAGTCCCCACCGTTGTGTTAAGGATAACCCTCATTGTTCGTCGGAGGGGCAAAGTCCCCATAGTTGTAAGGCACTAGGGTTATTAGACTCTCCAAGAGATGTCGGCTCTAGTAAGTAATTGTTAAATGGGGCCGACATGTTAAAGTGGACATTAAGTGAACGAAATAATATAAATAGAGAGTGAGTCTCTTTATTTATCACACACACACTCACTCACTCATTGGGGTGCATGAGTGAGAGAGAAGTAGATCTCTCAAGTGAGAGAGAGAGAGAGAGAGAAGCTGCGGAGATCATCTTTATGTTTTTGGGTTTTACTGCTGCTATTGGTGCTCATTCTATCTCTAAGGAAGTTGAGGGGTTTTCTCCTTTACGATTTCCCCGAGGAAAATTCTTTGTGTCTCTTGTCTCTTGTGTTTTATTGTTGTGCATGTTATTCTCTCAGATAAGATCCTCAGATTATAATGCTAGCTTGAATGATAAAAATATAACATGGTGTCAGAGCTAACCTGAGAAGAAGACATTGTGTAGCTGCAAAAGCTAGGGCTTATTACTTTATGGGTCTCTCTCCACAATCCATCAACAAAAGTATGCTAGGATGACTCTCCATTGAAGGGCACATCTTTCTGTCGAAGCGGGATTTGATTCTGAGCATTTTTGGTTTTCGGTGCGGGAAATTAGGGATTCTTACAGAAGAGGAATTTTTGAGTAAGCCCAGCATAGGATTGCTCTACTCATAAAAATAGAAGTTTAGAGACTCGGGTCAAGATTTTTGGTTGGGTGAAACTCCAGGAAAGTCAAACCCTAGTTTGACCCCGAGCTAGAAAAACCCTAAAATACTAAAATTGATACGTTTTGCTACATTCGCTATATCGCAGGATTGGAGAAGTCTCAAGAGCTGAAATTTTCACAGGATGAATATAAAATAATGATGTACACTTTCTACAAAATTCAGCCTCATGTTCACTATATTCTAGGAGATATGATTCCTCCACGTTAGGGATCCAGCCTCTTCCAAGACTCATCCCTAAACAGAACACCTGGGGATAATTTCTATATCTCGGGCTACAAAGGTCCAAATGAAATTTCTGAAGATTTTCTACAAATATCACGGAGTTTACTTTATTTGGTCATAATTTCAGATCGAGAAAATAAAACAGTGACACGTGGCAGTCCGTACAACTTCGCTATGCTAAACAGTCCTGAAACATGTCACCTTGGGAAAACGATCATAAGTCCAAATTGGTGAAACCAATTCTGATGAAACCTGTGGTGTTGGAACATGGACAGGCAAGGATAATCCAGTGCGAAGTTTCAAACACAGAGGAGCATTAATTTCAGAGATACTGCAGAAACAGTATCAGGAATTTCTGTAGAAGAACTTGGAAAACTAAGGATTCCTATTCCAGGAGCTTCCCTCCATTGTTTTCAGAAAAGGAGTACATTGGACAGCTTGCCTTGAAGAGGTCTATCTTTCTATCCAATCAGATCTTAAAGATTCCAAGTTTTAATATTAGGGTTTCTCTGACAAACCTTAGATCACCTAGCTCCGAAACGAGGACGGACACCTCAAATCAGTAAGATCAAATCTTTTTCTATTTTCATTTGAGGTTCTCATTTCAAAAGTGATCTATCACATCATCTTGATGATAAGCTTGGTAAAGTTGAAAACTTCCAAGCATGGAAGTATATGATCTCTCTGAAGAAAATGAATTAGAGAGGATCCAATTCCATAGGTAGATGAGGCTAAAATCCTTACACAAGAAGAACTTGGTCAAGAAGATCATTGCTGATTCAATCACGAATCACCTTATACCACAAGTGTCTTCCCTAAAGACACTGAAATAAATGTTTGATTCCTTGACCAAGCTATTTGAAGGGAAGAACATAAATCAGAACATGACCTTGAGAAAACAGTTGAAGAATGTGAAGATCTAGAATGCAGAGACCATACAGTCATACTTTACAAGGGTCTCTCAAATCAAAGAACAACTTATAGCAGTAGAAGAAGAAGTGGAGAATGCAGAAGTGATGATAGCCACCTTGAATGGCCTTCGAGGATCATGGGATTTATTCATGCGAGGAATGTGTGCCAGAAGGAAGTGATTACTTTCAGCAGACTCTGGGAAGAAAAATAAGCTCGACTCATAATAAGAGAAGAGAAGATGGGAGCAACTGAAGATTAAGCTCTCACCATCCAAAGAAGATCCCTCAAGCAATGAGGAATATGAAGAACTCAACTCTTAAAGAACCTCTTATCCAACTTAGCATTTGGATGAGAAACGATGCTATTATGAATGAAGAAGATGATGAAGCTGAAGGCTCAAGAAGGAGTCTACCCACGAAACAAATAAAGATAAGTATTCAATTGACATTTCATGATATTGTTTTGTTATGCATTTGTTTATATTCATTTGATGTATTACGCATAATAGAATATTTTCATTAATGAAAGTATACTACTAATATGCATGTGATGGGTAAGTAGCTCATGGTGCTATACAACTCTCCATTGCTACTTATCTAGAATGAAACCTCTTTGCTGACATATTGGATTAGTGCACAATCTTAATCTTGTCCTGGTAGAGATGGAAGGCATCTAGAAAAGTTTCTGTGAGATATGGATGAATGTTGTATTGGCTAAAATAGTTGAATGATCATATATTTATGCATAAGAATATTTCATTATTAATATACCTTATTAAATGTTTCTAACCATACAACTAATGCATTTGACTTGTAGGAAAGATTGCGTAAAATTGCCTACAAGCAAAGAAGGATGAGACTTGTTCCAAAGAACAAGTGACGACAGTTCAAGATGAAGAATAATATGATGAATGCAGTGACATCATTGATGCAAAACCTTCTAGCTATGAAGAAGTAACCAAGAAGAAAGGGAAGACCAATTCAAGAAGAATGATGTCTAGGATGCAGCATCGATACGTGAAGGGAAATTCCTAGTTCCATCATACGGTAGATAGAAAAATTGTGGGATACCAGGCAAGATTCGTAGCACGAGGCTTCTCACGAAAAGAAGGCATAGACTACAAAGAGACATTTGCAACCACTAAAAGTTAAGACACATGATAGGTAGAATCATGTGTGCAAATGAAAACAGGCCTTGTACGAGCTCAGAAGACACCCATGGGATAATACATACATGAGGAGCTTGAAAAAGATGACAAGCTCACAGATAGGTGCGAGAAGAACTTTTGAAAAATTTCAAGATAGAGGATCTTGGTATCCAGTGATTTTAGATGGATACATAGAATATTAGTAGCAGAGGAAGCTACTTGTCACTCTGGTGCAGAATGTTTCAATGCATAAGTGCGAAAGACAAAGGGAGAATCATGCTTCGCTTTGGAGGGAGTGATTGTAGAAGATCTTGAGGTTCGACATGGTACGACAGGATGGATAGATTACTAATGACTCTTGTATTTATGGAGAGTAAATCGGATTCCAACATTTGCTTCAAGGTTGAAGATGGAAGACCAGTGATGCTCCTGTTATATGTCAATGACTTGTTCCTAACAGAAAAGAGGAACTCATTAAATTTTTAAGAAGGAGACTTGCTGCCGAGTTCAAGATGAAGGACTTGGATATGATGGCATGGAGGTGTGGAACAATATCCCTGGGACAAGGGAAGTATGCAGTATTGATCCTGAAGAGGTTCAACATGATGGACTACAAGGCCATGACCACACCTATGGCATCGAACCTGAAGCTATTGAGTGTTGCTTCATCAGAGTTAGTTGATGCCATAATGTATCGTCAGATGATTTGTTCCTTGATGTACCTGACAAATACGAGACCAGATATTTGCTTTGTTGTGAACACATTGAGACATATTCACCTGATGGTTGCAAAGCATGCAGTGAGGTACCTGAAGGGTACAATTGAGTATGGGCTAAAGTATGATACGAATCAAAATATTAACCTGGAGGGTTATGTGGATTCGTATTGGGCAGGCAGTGCCATTGACAGGAAAAGCACTTCGAGATGCTACTTTAGTATGAGATCAGGTGTGATCTCTTTGTTTGATAGGATGGAGTCCTGCATGGCGCTGAGTACAGTCGAGGAAAAAGATGTTGCCACTTGCGATTTAGGAGTTAGTATGTTTCTTTTAAAAACTACTATTTGATTTGATTGATATGACTTGCATTTTGGTATGATGCAGAGAGGAGCAGTGAAGCTCCAATTTGTGATCCAGATCGAGATCTCTTGAAAGAGGGAGTTCTAGCATATTCGGTGAGACAGGTTGTCTGAGCATAAATCCTGGCGAAGCTCGTAGGTTTCTCAGACGTAATCGGTCCTGTAGGTTGTCCTCGGATGTAATAGGCCCTGGTGAAGCTCATAGGTTATCCTTGGACGTAATCAACCCTGATGTGATTCTATGATAGAAATGGCCAGAGTGAAGTTTGAGTACTTCAGGGAGAAGATTGGCGTTCTCCAGATCGAGGTTCCTTCCAAGAGGAAGTGATGAGTCCATGTGCCTTTCTAACATGGTGAGAGGATTGGTTCCTTCCAAGGTCAGATGTAAGTGTTGTGCCTTTCTGACATGGTGTGAGGATTGGTTCCTTCCATGGTAAGATGTAAGAGCTATGACATGGTGAGAGGATTGGTTCCTTCCATTGTCAGATGTATGTGATGATCCCACATCCAACATGAAAAAGGGCTGCCTCTGTGAAGACACATCTAGTATGAAAAAGGACTAGCTCTATGTAGATCCCACATCTAGCATGAAAAAGGGTTGGCTCTGTGAAGACACATCTAGTATGAAAAAGGACCGGCTCTATGTAGATCCCACATCTAGTATGAAAAAGGACTAGCTTTGTGAAGACACATCTAGTATGAAAAAGGACTGGCTCTATGTACATCCCACATCCAGTATGAAAAAGGACTAGCTCTGTGAAGACACATCTAGTATGAAAAAGGATTGGCTCTATGTAGATCCCACATCTAGTATGAAAAAGGACTAGCTCTATGAAGACACATCTAGTATGAAAAAGGACTGGCTCTGTGTAGATCCCACATCTAGTATGAAAAAGGACTAGCTCTGTGATGACACATCTAGTATGAAAAAGGACTGGCTCTCTATAGATGCCACATCTAGTATGAAAAAGGACTAGATCTGTGATGATACATCCAGCATGAAAAAGGTATGGCTCTATAGATGTGCATCCAACATGAAAAAGGGCTTCCTCTGTCGATGAAGACCTACATGGAGGCTAGGCCTACAACCAGCATGAAAAAGGGTTGGCTCTGTAGAGCTTCCTGTGACGAGAAGAATCAAGAGATAGCGCTTGTGATGATGATCTAGCAGTAATGTTCCATATCGAGTGATGATGATCCAGCAGTAATGTTCCAGATCCAATGATGATGTCCCTGAGATGATCCATATTGAGTGACGATCCAGATCTAGTGATAATGTCCCTGGGATGATCCAGATCGAGTGATGATCCAGATCTAGTGATGATGATCCAGATCCAGTGATGAAGATGACTTGAAGATGAAGATGACGAGATGATCCAGTTAAACAGAGAAGAATACTAGTGTTGATAATCTGTGTCGAGAGAATACCTTCCCATTTAAGAGGGAGTGTTGATGTATTTGTAACTTCGGAATGTATTCACCTGTATATCTTATGTATTGTATCCAGATGTTTATTCTGGGAAGTGTCTGTAATGTATTAAAGTCATGTCATGCCCCGATGTGCCTATCAGGAGATTCAATAATGTAAACAAGTCATGTCAAGTCATTGTGGGTAACCCTCCTATTGTTCAAGGGTTAAAGTCCCCACAGTTGTGGGGCCCTAGGGTTATTAGACTAGCTTAGAGAAGTCGAACCTAGGTGAGTTATTGTAAGTCGGGGCAATAGTCCCCACCGTTGTGTTAAGGATAACCCTCCTTGTTGGTCAGAGGGGAAAAATCCCCACAGTTGTGAGGCACTAGGGTTATTAGACTCTCCTAGAGATGTCGGCTCTAGTAAGTAATTGTTAAGTGGGGCCGACATGTTAAAGTGGACATTAAGTGAATGAAAGAATATAAATAGAGAGTGAGCCTCTCTATTTATCACACACACATTCACTCATTGGGGTGCATGAGTGAGAGAGAAGTTGCTCTCTCAAGTGAGAGAGAGAGAGAGAGAAGTTGTGGAGATCATCTTTATGTTTTCGGGTTTTACTGCTGCTATTGTTGCTCATTCTATCTCTGAGGAAGTTGCGGCGTTTTCTCCTTGATGGTTTCCCCGAGGAAAATTCTTTGTGTCTCTTGTCTCTTGTGTTTTATTGTTGTGCATGTTATTCTCTCAGATAAGATCCTAAGATCATAATGCTAGCTTGAATGATAAAAATCTAACACATTAATGGTGTGGGGGAGAGGTTTTCCAAATGTTGTGTGACATCTTTTTCCATATATATATATATATATATATATATATATATATATATATATTTATTTATTTATTTATTTTTATTTTTTTTATGTTGATAGGCATTTAGATATTATCTCAGATTTTGGACTTTGATCAACAAGATTAACCAAAGTGTAACACGGGTATAGTAGGCATTCATTTGATGGTTATGGTATCTTTTTAAGCTTAAATACATCTTGATTTAAGCATCCTATATGTTCATTCCAAGGAGAACAACCTGGATGTTCATAGAGTCTACCTAGCTTGGATTTTGTTTAAGAATTGGCCTTAATAATCGAAAGAGTCAGATGTTGCGATGATAGTGGGCACTAAACTTATTGACTTCCCCCCAGGTCATTCTAAATTTTTATCGACCAAAGCAATAATGTTGTTCATAAAAGAAATCAGTTCAAAACATGTTACTCCTTCATTAGCATAGCCTCTCGATCAATTAAAAAATCCATAAAACCCACCGAGCATAACCTCTCAACCAATTGCAAAATCCAAAAACCCCACCGTCTACATGCTTATTCTTCATAATGGCATGTTACGAAGCCTCTATTCTCTAGGGCCGACCATCAACCTATGTTCGTCGATAAGATAACTCATGTTCGCTACTCATATGTTGCCAACTTAATTATTGATTATTTTATTATTATTAGTCATTGGCAATACTTGTTGTGGTAATAATTCGGTCAATGGCACACATACACAAGGGTGAAGTTTAAATTTGGTTGAGTCATCCTGAAGGATTTTTGGCATTAACAATATCTTAATCCCACTATGTAGAATTTATTTTACAACTTCAATAGACATTATGGAATAAATCCTTATTTCACGATAATTTTGGTCCATGAATGATTAAATTATGTAATAGTATGTGTTGAAGAAATATGTTTGATGTTACATTTTGTGGTGGATGCATATGAGTTTATTCTATTACACATATGGGTGAAAGAAATAATGGAATTAGCGGGAAACTGGGTTTATTGAGTTAATAGACCATAAGTAAATCCATGGTAATGCTTTAAGTTGGTCGAGTGCTAAGTATGGTTCAAATTTAAAATTTGGTTGGTGTAAAAACATAGTCGAAAATCAACCTAGTCAATGGTAATTATGGCCGGATCAGTGTATTTTGTGGTAAATGTAACATGGTAGCATTGTATTTGGATGATGTCATTTTTACTTATATAAATGATTTTTCGTCAATTTAGTCATTGTTTCCTAGAGTGATTGTTCATTAAAATTTTCAAGCCGAGTGGTGAAATGTGAATCTCTTTTGAGGTAGGCACTCAAGTTAGACTCTAGCTAACTCTATAAGTCGAGTCAAGATTCTCAAATTACAAGAAGTCAATTCTGGCCACCATCAGAAACTAAGCATACGTATTTTAGCTTGCATGCATCTTCATGACAAACAAAGTCGAAAAATAAGACATCAAATAGAAGACATTTTACACTGCACAAAAAAAAGCTTAACCCTAGATGATGACACAAAGAACACTTAAACTGATCAAGAATCCCAATGCAAAATTGAAGAAGCACTTCCTCGATGTTGATTGTTGAAGTTGAATGAAGAGAAAAAGTACAAAGAGAAAATCCAAAAGACCTCCATCTGATCCATTGAAGATGAGTCTAACTGGTTGAGACTCAGGATTAGCATTCATCGATTCTTACCTGATTGAAGGAAGATACTTAGGAATCATACATCATGGGTGTTTTTTGCATGCTTATTCGCTTTGAGGATGAAGCATAATTTGTTTGTGGGGGAGATGTTGAGAAGGACGATAGGCTTTATGTCATCATTATCGTATTATAGTTAAATGAATGTATTAGTTAAGAAATAATGCATGAGAGGTTGGAGCATGTGTAACTGCTGCAACCATATTCATGATGTACAAATATTAAATTTAGGACGAGTGTCAAGTAGTTGAACATTCGAATCAATCTCTTTGTCTTGATTATTTATGTGTGTATGCTTACTATTTGATTGAAAACAACAACTACTTACAACATTTATTTTTAATCATTTCATTTATGTAACTAGGAATGCTAGTTTCATTTTATAATTAGTTTGATTTCCTAATAATGCAACTGGTATTTCATTTGGAGGGTTTTGACATGAACATGTGTTGCTCAAGGTTTTCTTGTCAAAATTGAAATGTTTTTATAGGTTATAGATTGGATATTTTGGATTCTCATAAGCTTTCCAAATATCAAGCATGCGTTCACAATTATAATCTAATTGTTACAACCCAATATGCACAAGGTGTTCACTATACAGAATAAATCATCCTTCGGGGAGATTCTAGACCCCCGTACACATCAATCAATCTTCTGCTTAGTTGCATTCTCTTTGCACCTCCTTTTCCATGGTCAAAGTGAGGTTCTTTGTAAAATTTTGACATCCATTACCTTTTTAAAAGGGTTATACCAAGTGAGTCTCTCATGTTAAGACACATTTGGAGTGTTTTTTTTAGCTAGTTGAACTTAGATCCTAGTGATCATATTTAAACATGGCTTTTTCACTCACACCTCCTAAGCCTAAGTGTGTTATCATATAGGTGCCTCTGGTTTCTTTCTAAGCTCTTATGGTTCGATGTCAAAATTATTTCATCACCATGGTCCTAGATTAATGCATGGAATTTTTGGTGCCTTGGAGAAGAAAAATTGGCAAAATACTATGTGAAAATCACTTAAGAAGGTGAAATATCAAAAAGGGGAAATTTCTAGCTCATTTCCTCCTCAATCAGGTGAATCTATGGGCCTCCACTCATCTAATGGAGAAATGAGTAACCCTTACTCACCTCATGAGTCATCTCCAAGTAACCATTACTTGACTCACTTTGTCAATTATGGATTTAAATCCTCAATTTTTCGTAGTTCTCCAAGAGGTGGCATGTTAGGGAATTGGAATCCTAGTTAAGGAAGCTAAACTACTATTTTTTCTCAATATATTCAGTGGTGATGCATTTACCCTCATGTGCACTTAGGTATATGTATTTCGGGTGTATCTCATATATCTAATATTAGATAATGTGCATCGAAGTTCAACCTAGTCCTAGTTACTTTAGTTAAATCCACCATCTTGCTCCAACCCTCGCATGTGGTGAATCGGAAGCCTAGTTAGCACTAGTCAAGTTAATTATCTTCACCATAGTAATATAATTATCACATGTGGCACATTAAAGGGATAGTTGAGCCTATTTAACTCATCAATTAATTTTGTATTCTCCTCCAAATGGTTCATTATGGTTTTGTATACCTAATTAGGGTTTTGGTAAACCCTTCCATGTGTCACTCTCTCATTAATGCATGCATGAGCTCAAGCATGGAGAATCGTATCCTCATTGTCTTATTTAAAGAGGCTTATCCTCTTATTTTTTAGTTTGTTATTTTTCGATATTTCTACCAAATCCTTGTACTTTTGACATTTTCAATAAAACATTTTGGGATTTTAGAGGTTAGAAGGGTAGGGTGCCTTATTTGTGTGGATGAAAATGTCCCGCGTCTTGATGTGAGGCAGCATTGTTTCAATTTATGTACATTTATTGTTTGATTTCCATTGGCCACTGAAAGGGAATTGTTTCCTAGTACGATATATCTATTATTATTGTTAGGTTCTACTTTAAGTTGTGGGAGTATTTAGGGTAAGCATTTTTTTAGTTGCATATGTTCTTGTGTTAACCTCTCTCTTCTAGGATACACTTGGAAGTAGAAAGGAGGAAGAATTATCTTCTTTTGTGTATCTAAATTGTTTTACATGTATCCATATATCAAGAAGAGAGATATTTTCCTAGAGAAACCCCCTCATGCTTGGTGCCTTTTGAAGGACTAGTCCCTCAACATTCTACCTTGGATCTCCGTAATCATGTTTGAAGGATATATATATATATATATATATATATATATCAACATGAACCATAACAACTTAAATTTCAATTTGTTACTTCAACTAGATCTACTTTGCTCATAAAAATACATATTTTCTTTAAGTATATCCTTTGAAAATACTAGTTTTTAAGTATAGAATAAAATAGCTACATTACTAGCATTTAGCATAAGTACTTTGATGATGTTATAAAATGGTTTATTTATATCATTTGAGTAAATAATCTCTCTATACTCTCATTGTTTTGTGTAGGGTTTTAGTATCCACAAAGCCTCCAACCATTTTTAAGGAGAACCAAAGGCTATCTCTTCTTGATCTTTACTCTCCTCTTCTCTAAAGAAAATACAATTTAGCACTTGTATATATTTGTAATTTTAGTGTAAATAATTATAATTTTGTGTATGAATCATATTTTAGATAGATACCCTCAATTTGGGAAGAGATAAAATATCTTGATATAGACATTTACCTCCCATTTAATTTGTACTTCCAATCTTTCTATTTACTAGTTTGTATCCTAACAATATTTTGCAAGAGAAAGCCCCTTTCAGGGGAGATATCAAAAAGATCACCTAAAGAAATTTCCTTGCTGATTTATAATATTTTATGTCAGCTTTGGGATAGAAAGAAAAAAATCAAAAGGAAACCTGGACTGACCACTATCTGACCCCCCAAGGTGTCAACTAAACAAATATTTTAGCTCAACGCTTTATTTACTATCACATTCTAACTTTGTAAGCTTGATTGTGGCCACAAGGACCAACAACATGAATTTATAAGGAATTTGTATCCCATTTTAATACGTAAGGTAGGGTGGTTATGTCAAATCCCCCCTACCCATCTCTTTATTCCATTTTCGTGCATGATTTTTTATTTTCCTTTTTACTTAGCTTAAAATAAAAAAAAATTCTAATTTTAATTAAGTAGTAATTAGATTACATGTGATTTCTGTTGGAAATAAATTAATTGCATTCTAATGTCTCCTAATTCAATCGCCCATGAACATTGTTAACCACTCATTCAGTTCCATCTAATATCAAGTCTAGACATTCTAATTAATTCCACAATTAATTAAAATCAAACCTCCACAAAGACAAAACTCCATCATCTATATTCCATATATTTTTAACTTGTGGGAAAATTTTATAGTGAAGGGGAATCAACTAGGTAGTGACCTGTCAAGCTACACCCTTATTTGGTGTCAATTTTGGAATACCCCTCAACTTTGATCTAGTACCTTTCATAAGTGGAGGAAAACTTGAAAATATGGACCTGTTTCCATGCACCTCATGTATATTAGAAACCCCTTTTCCCTTAAAAAATTCAAATTGTAACAAATGGTCGATCCCTACACCAAGTAGCTTCCCAAGTCAATGCACCTCAATCTAACAACAACATTAATCCTCACTTCAGAAAGTTCATAATTCTACTTTGCTTTCTCTTTCTAGTAATTAGATAACACTTCATTTTCTGCTGGTAAAGTAATCTAATAGTCTAGCTTGTAAGTATGGCATTTTTCATCGTTTTATACCTTTCTTCCCAATAGCAAGGCATTGGTATTTATTTCATGCATGCTAAAAATTTGAATTACGTGATAAAGTTACATTGTTAGCTTGGTTTTCTATTTTTATTTACACCTAAGTCACCTTTTCCAACATGACCATCCTATATTTTCATAAGGAATACCTCCCTTTTGTTTTGTGTAGGAGTTGTCCTCAATGGAAGGATTTAAGTGTTGTGGTGATAGTGGGAACCCAACTTATTGACTTACCTTCAAGGGTGCTCTCATTGGGTTGAGATTTTTCTCACATTTATGTGCAAATATAGGAGGCAACATACACCACAATATTCAACCTATTAATGGATGTAGAGAGGGTTGTGGTAAAACTATGAATTAGGTCTTCAATTGTCCTTATTAAATAGTATATTTAATTCATTATTTAAATCCCTTAAAAATATATTAGTTTTATTTTTATTGGAGATAAAGTGATTTTTTCTATTATAATTCTCTAATATGGGGCTTATGTGCCTTCCAAATCTTGAGTTAGGTATAAATGTATATGCTAAGTGTTGGTATCATGGTCATTTAGTATGTACAAATTTACTATTTATTTGTATATAAGGATACCATATATCACATAATCTACGACATGATTACCAAGACTATGGATACAAGTGATCCCGATGGATTTCAACCACTTTATAAGATCATGGAAAATTATTAGATATTGATACCTACAAAGATTAATTATCTTGATACCAAAAAAATTGTCAACCAAGTCTTCTTAAGAGTTTCTTTTGTATCTACTAGCTAATAAAAGATCCGTATATAGCAATAGAGCATTAGGGTTAGAGTCACTGCTTAAGATAATATCTTGGTTAATTGTTGTTCTAACATTAATATGTCCTATCAATAGGATATTTCATTCATTTATTTCCTAGGGCATAATTATCCTACTCTAATCCATTGTAAAGACAATTTTTATCTAGGTTGTGCTTCTTATAAAAGCTAGAATTAATATGCACAAAATACCATATTTCAATATAAATATTCATAGCATTGATATCTGAAATCTCCATCCACTAGTACTAATTAAAATAATCTTTCTTGTGAACCCTAATATGAAGAAGAATGTTCTTATTTATGTAGCAAGCTATGCCCCTAATTCCTATATAGTAGGATATATTATTCCATATCGACCAGAAGACAAATCAATATATGTTAGGGACCTTAGATTCGTTATACTCCCAAGTTTTAACGAGCAATATAATATCAATTTTGTAAATATCTGAGAATCAACTTTGAATAAAATTAGGATTGTGAGAATAGAAGAAAACTCTACTAACTGAAATGAATAATTACATGAGAAATCCTCAATATACAAGATTGAGTAGGACCAACATAAAAAAAGAATAGTCGGCTGGTTGAGAATGCCTACACGATCTTACAACTCACAAAGGATGTCTTACAACCTGGATTCCTTGGAAACATAAGGACCACTAGACTTCATTGGAAACAAACACCTTGGAAAATTTTAAGCCCTTAATGATGGCATATTATCCCATATAGTGTAGCACATTACCCACAATATGTGGTGCATTACATATTATTTTTGTTGGCTTGGATCTATTATTGGGTCTATTAGTTGTTATTGTACACATTTTTCTCCTATATATAGGAAGGATATATTCTCATTTTAGTGATCATTGTATATTGTCTTGTCTTGTGTACTCAATACATTGTGTAAGGATGTTACTCCCTCAAAGAGGATTGATACTTCTCTTTGCTCAGGACTTGCTTCTACAAAACGAGTCATCTTGGAATTTTCACTACAAAATTGTTTATATAAGGATTCTAAGATTAAGGTTAAAACCCACCTGTAAATCAGAATGAGATATCTCCATAAAAAAAATTATATCATGAACCATTACATTTTAGAAGATATTTGTAGAGGAATCTAGGGGTTTTTTACTAGTCCAAAACCTACTCTAAAATAGGTGTTTTGGGGAAAAAGGTTATATTTGAGGAATCAAAGATCCAAATTGAGTGAGACATTTTGAATTAGAGATAGGATGGAGAAATTTATTTGTCATAGGGTTTTCAGCTACAAACACGAAATGTTGGACACATGGCATACCCTACAAGTTCTTTCTTCTAGATAAGCAAAAAATAAGTAGTGTTGGGATATTTGCAATAACTTTTTTTGGCACATCAAAATTAGGTCATACTTATGGAATGGGAAATATGAAGCACTGAGATACATCATGATGAATTTTTAGACATATAGGAGCCAAAAATTTCAAATTGGTTGTAGTTACAAGTGGGCCCTAAAACAATCTTCCAATTAGGGTTTAAAAAAGGTACACCAATTTAAATTTTGAGTAGAAATATCTATTTGTATTCTTCACAATGCCACCAAAAGGAAGTGGAAAAAATAGTCCATTAAAAACCTCAAATGATTCATCCTTGGAATACAATTAAATGAAATACATATCTTTTAGAGTGTCCAAGATGGAAGATATAGCTAAAGGAAATGTGCAAATGGATGACTTAGTTAAATTGGAAAATAAGATGGCTAGTAAAAAGGATTTGAAAGGGATGGATAGAAAAAATTATCTTCAAGAATTGAAGGAATTGATGAAGGATATAAAACATAGCTTTATTCCTCATGTACATACTCAAGAAGAAGATACGGAGGAAAAGGAGGACTTAATTCAGTCACGTCTTTAGAAAATTGAAAAAAAAATGAGAGCAAGAAGTTTGAGTCCTCAAAAATTGATGATTCACTACAACATCATGAGTTCAACTCAGGTCTAAGGAACTACTTTATCCCTAAGATTGACATGAGCAATTTTGATGGAAATGATTGAATCACATAGATTTTTTAGATGGAGCAATTCTTTCATTTACACCAGGTGCCAACTTTGCAAAATGTAATCATTCCGTCGTTATATATAGAACCTGATCAATTTGTATGGTACCAATGGGTTTTTTACTGTAAACAGGACTCTATTATCTCTTGTTATATATTCACAGAAGAATTTATTGAACATTATGGGGATATAAATAGCAACTCCTTCTTTATCAAGTTAGTAACTCTTAAGAAAAAACGTCCAGTTATAGAGCACGCCAATGAATTTTGGCAGCTAAGTCTTAGAGTGAAGAATATTTTAGAAGATTTTTTGTTATATATCTTTATTGGAACCTTTAAGAATAACATTCAAAATGAGGTGCTTCTCTTTGAACCATCATCCCTAGAGAATGATTTCATGATTGAAAGGAAGGTTGAAAGCAAAAGTATGGCACTGACTAATAGAAAGACCACCTCCAACACATATAGAGAGAATAATGTTACTTGTTCTAACCCACAACAAATGTTTACACCCAAATAAATAGATAAAAGAAAAGCAAAAGGATTATGCTTTATTTTTTATAGCAAGTATATTAAGGGACATAAGTGCGGTGATAATAATTAATTCTACATATATTGTGAACAGGAAGAACCAAAAGAAGAGGAACCATATCAATATTGTTAGGATTATTAATCCTCCCTTGTCCAATTTGGTCATATGTCTAAATTAGGAGTAATGTCTAAATCGACAGTCAATCCAGTCTAATTTTAGTCACTAGCACCATTGGGTCCACTTGGCCTAATTGAGGCACATGTTCCAGTTAATAAAGTGTGGGGAACACTAATTGAGGCCTACTTACACTGATTTCACTTGCATGCATCAATTTAGGAGCTTCCTAGATCAATCCCTACAATACAGGAGCCACTAGGAGTGCTGATACCAAACTTCATCAGTTGAGTCCAGTTAGTGATTAGTCAAGTTGAGTTAGGAGTTAGTTACATTTAGTCCTAGTCCTCTACATTATGTTAGCGCTAGGTTTGCATGGCTGCATACAGGAGAGGAGAATTTCTCACCTACCACAGTTAGTTAGCCTCAGTTAACACTGAATTAGAAACTTGAGTTGATTTTTAGAACTCTGATGAACTCCGATAATGGTTTAGATAAGGTCAGTTAACTGTTGAGTCCTCCAATAATGATTTAGACAAGGTATTAGTTGCCTGCAGTCAAGTAGAGTCTAATCAATTCAAATTTCCTCATGTGGATTAGAATTACATGTGTCTATTTAGCGATTGTATTACATTGTAATTAATCATCTAGTTAGTTTTTTATTAATGAAAGCATTCACAGTTGCAAGGAATTATTGCACTGTTTCATTCTTCAATTGCTGAGTAAATTGTGTGATCTATCTTGTGAGTTGTGTGTTTGTACACAGATCTATGTGCTCAATTTAATAAAGATGAAGAAATAGAAGAGGCTACTTCAGAAGAAATTACTCACACCATATATTGTCATGCATTGGCTTGAATTAACACTCCTCACACTTGCTAGATCGAAGGATACATAAAAAAATACATAACAATGTTGATTGATTCCATTAGTAGTCATAATTTCATTCACTTTAAATTAGGCAAAGTTATTAATTGCTTTGTATATCCAGCACCAGAGTTTCATGTAATTATTGTAGATGGAGGAACTATAAGTTACTCAGGTAAATGCCATAATATCAATCTTTCTATGAAGGAACATGTATTGAATAGGCCAATGATTGTTATCCAAATGGGTGGTGTTGGTGTTTCCTTAGGGGTCCAATGATTACAATCATTGGTAAAAATGGATTTTAATTTTCAAAAACTTTTCATGAAATTTTAATGTGAAGGAAAAGAATATGAGTTGAATGGAATAATAGGAAAACCAAGGAAGGTGATAAGCTCTAATGGTATGAAAAACTTGCTAAAAAAGGCACAACAAGGTGTAGTTGCACAATTATGCTCTTTATATGTTCAAACATTGAATTTCCATATATCCCCAGATATCCAAAGGGTAATTAATAAGCATTCCATGGTATTTGAATATATTCCTAAATGTATTACTACTGTTCAATACTTTGATCATGATATGCAATTATTTCCAATAAATGTTCCTCCTAACATTAGAGATTACTAATATCTTTATGGTCAGAAGAGTTAAATTGAGCTTATGATTGCTGAAATGTTAGAGGATGGCATAATTCAGCCTAGCCAAAGTTCTTACTCTACACCAGTGGTAATGGTAACCAATCCAGATGGATCATGGTGTATGTGTCCTGATTATAGATAGATCAATAATATCACCATTAAAGATAAGTTTCCCATTCCTGTCATTGATGATTTGTTAGACGAATTACATGGATCATTTTCTTCATAAAGTTGGATCTTTGTTCTAGGTATCATCATATTCGAATGAAGGATGGAGGATGAAGATGTCCCAAAAAAGGTATTCAAAACTGATGAAGGTTAATATGAATTTTTGGTCATGCCATTTGGTCTCACGAATGCTCCTTCCACATTTCATTTTTTTATGAATTCCATCTTCAAGCCTTTCCTTATAAAATTTGTGCTTGTATTCTTTGATGATATACTAATCTATAGAAAGACTTTGGAAGAACATGTTCAACATGTTGACAAGGTATTACAACTACTAAAGGAGAAACAACTGTATGCAAAACCCTCAAAATGTTTCTTCGAGATGAAGGAGCTAGAGTATTTGGGTCATATTGTATCTCGTGAAGGTGTCAAGGTAGACCCTAACAAAATTAAATCCATGATGAACTGGTTGATTCCCAAAACCCTGAATAATATTTGAGGATTCTTATTTTTTACATCGTACTACTACAAGTTTTTTTGGAACTATGGAATAACAGCTCCTCTAACAACATTATTAAATAAAGATGCATTTTATTGGACTCCAAAGAAAACTCAAGATTTTCAACAACTCAAAGAGGAAATGTGTAAAGCTATCGTTTTAGAAACACCCGACTTCACAAAAATATTTATTGTTGAATGTGATGCTTCAGGAAAGGAATTGGAGTTGTACTAATGAAAGAAGTACACCGTCTTTCCTTCTCAAGTAATCTAATCAAGGGAAAGAATTTAATACCCGTTTATGAAAAGGAAGTGTTGGAAATACTACATTCCCTAAAGTAATGGTAGCCCTACCTTATAGGAAGATGTTTCAAGCTTAAAATTGATGACGATAACCTTAAATACTTCTTGGAAAAAATTCTATATTCAAAAGAGCAACAAAAATGGGTGAAAAAGATGTTGGGATATGAATTTGAAATCATCTCCAAAGAGGGTAAACAAAATGTTGTTGAAGATGAACATTCCAAGAAAGATGAGGATGTTGAAGCATTTATATATGCTATATCCATCATCCAAAAAGATTGTATAACTGAAGCAAGGGATGAATGGAATAATGGCGAAGAACTATGGACATTCCTTCAAATGTTGCAGTAGGATCTCAGTTCCTATAATACATTTAAATGGAAAAATTACTTGCTATGGTACACGGATCGCTTATATATTGTGAAGACTTCCCAACTCAAGAAGAATATAATTTTGGAATTCCACTCCTCACCAATAGGATGGCATTTTGGTTTCTTAAAAACCTACCACAAGGTAAAGAAACATTTTTTTGGGATGGTATAATAACTAATGTTCAAAAATTTGTGACATAATGTTTGGCTTTCCAACCAAATAAAGTGGAAACAATTAATATCCTAGGTATCCTACAACAAATTTCCATTTGAATCCAAAGGTGGACATAGATATCGATGGATTTTATCAAAGGTTATCATATTTTGAAGGAAAGAGTGTCATCATGGTGGTTGTTGATATACTTACTAAATACACACACTTATTTTCACTATATCACCGCTTCAAAGCAAGCACAATCACCAATCCATTTATGGAGACAGTCCAGAAACTACATGGTACTCCAAATAGTATAGTAAGTGATAGGGATCCCATTTTCACTGGAAATTTTTGTACCAAATTATTTTCTTATTTGGGTACTCAACTAGCTCATATCTCATCTTATCATCCTAAATCTAATGGAAAAATGGAGATAGTGAAAAAATGTTTGGAAGGGTGTCTTGATGTTGATGTATTTGTAACTTCGAAATGTATTCATCTATGTATCTTATGTATTGCAACCCGATGTTTATTCCGGGATGTATCTATTATGTAATTGAGTCATGTTGTCATGCCCTGATGTTCCAATCAGGAGAATAAATAATGTAAACAATCCATGTCAATTCATAGTGGGTAACCCTCCGATTGTGTAAGGGTTAAAGTCCCCGCAGTTCTAGGGCACTAGGGTTATTAAAATCTCCTAGTAGAGATCAGCCCGAGGAGGGTTTTAGTCATGTTAGGATTAGTATAAATAGAGAGATGGGGTCTCTATTTAGTACACATCACTCACACACTCAAGTGTAGCACATAGTTGAGGAAGGAGAAGACACTGGGGCTAGACAAGAAGAAGATTATTGCTGTCAGGAGTGCATCTTACTGTTTTGGGGTTTTACATCTTATGCTGATTCTATCTCTGAGGAAGTTTGCGGGGTTTTCTCCATTTATGGTTTCCCCAATGAAAAAAATTGTGTTCATTGTATCTTGTGTTTGATTGTTGTACTTGTTGTTCTCTCAGTAAAGATCCTAACATAATGCTAGCTTAATGATGAAAAACTAACATGGTATCAGAGCTAACCTGAGAAGAAGACACTGTGCAGCTACGGGAACTAGGGCTTCCTAGTTTGTGGATCTTCCTCGACAAATTTTCAGAAAAAGTAAGGTGGAATAACTCTCTAATTCTGAGGGCACATCTTTCTGTGAAAGCGGAATCCAATTCTGAGGTTTTTCAGTTTTGGACCTGTCACTACTATCAAAAATTAGGGCTTTTCACAGAAGAGGAATTTTTTAGTGAGCCCAGGGTGATTCCACGGACCTGGGTAACACTTTTTGGCAAGAGCATTTCGGCAAAAACAGAAAAATGCACCTCGGTCGAGGTCTTGTTAAGCCCTCGACCGAGGTATTGCGGGCTTTAAAAACCCTCGACCGAGGTATTTAAATACCTCGACCGAGGTATTTAAATACCTCGGTCGAGGTTCATACCTCGGTCGAGGGCTTAAAAAAACAGACTTAGCCCCCATTCAAACAAATGGAAAATTTCCTGTGCCTTGCAGAGGCG
>LPNX010640074.1:1081847-1113085 GCA_001517045.1 Pseudotsuga menziesii | reverse complement strand
ATGACATCGGAATATTTTTAAAAAAATATCACTATGAAGCCAACATAATATTCTACAATTTGTTTTTTCACTGCAAGTCAAAATTCACATGGCATATATGCTTTTTCAGGGCTTCTCTCTAGTACATGAGTAAAAAATCAGGTTTTCATCGCCAAATTTGGCCAAAAAGTGTTACCCATCTTCATGGAATCACCCCCCAGGCCTGGATTGATCTCCTCCCCAAAATAAAATTTAGGGACAAATTTCAAGGCATTTGGGTGGACAGAACTCCAGAAAAGCAAAACCCTAATTTTCTCCTGAACCAGCTCTGCAGGATTTTAGCTCAAGTTTCAGATCTGACATCTTGAACCTGGTAATATCTAAAATATTTTGTATTTCCATTTGAGGTTCTCAGTTAAGATGCCTCATCATACCAAGCTTGATGAAAATCTTGAGGGAGCTGATAACTTATGAGCCTGGAAGTATAGGATCCCCTGGTCCTGAAGAAAATGAGTTAGACTCCTACATCCATGAGGAGGTTCCAGTTCCAGAGGGAGATGAGGCAAAGGCCTTACATAAGAAGAATATGGTTATGACAAAGAGGATCATTGTTGATTCTATCAAGGATCACCTTGTCCCACAGGTGTCCTCCCTCAAGACACCTAAAGCTATGTTTGATGCCCTAATAGAATTGTTTGAAGGGAAGAACATAAATTGGAAGATGACCCTGAGAAACCAACTGAAGAATGTTAAGATTCAGAATGTAGAAACAATTCAGTCTTACTTCACAAGAGTTTCTCAGATCAAAGAACAACTAGAAGCAGTTGATGAAGAAGTGGAAAATGCAAAGATTGTAATGACTACATTGAATGGACTTCCTAGGTGATGGGATTCTTTCATCCAAGGAATCTGTGCTAGAAAGAAGTTAGTCAAGTTCAGTAGACTATGGGAAGAGTGATCTCAAGAAGAAGCTTGGATAGCAGCTCGAGAAGAGAAGATGGGAAGTGAAGACCAAGCTCTCACAGTACACTCCAAGTCTCATTCCAAGTCAAGCAAAAGAAGACGTCATACCTCCAGAGGTAAGCACTCTCACAAATATAACACTAGAATAGATGTATCTAGGATCATATGCTATACTTGTGATGAAGCAGGACACTATGCAAGGAATTGTCCTAACAAACAGAAGATAGTAAAGAAGAGCAACAAAAGAAGATATCATGCTCATGCTGCAGAGGATGATGAACCATCCAGGAAGAGATCCATATATGAAAGTGAAGATTCTTCAAGAGATGATGAATGTGTTCTGATATCCGCTCTCACATGTAACATTACTCATTGTAGTGATGATTGGATTATAGACAGTGGAGCTTCCAAACATATGACTAGATTCAAGGAATCCTTTATGAGACTGTTAGAACATGAATCACCTCATAAGGTAAAGCTAGGAGATGACTACCACTATCCAATAAAAGGTAGTGGGGAATCTTCCTATAAATTAGACTCTGGAAAATATCTAACAATGAAAGAAGTATTGTTTGTGCCAGGACTCAAGAATAAACTTCTCTCCATATCAGCATTAGATGCAAAATGAATGTGGGTTGCATTCATAGATGGTCAAGTCATCATGTGGCCAGAAGGAAATACTTTCGATGATACGGTAGTGATTGAAGAACAAGAAGGAGGATTTTACAAATTGAAGGGCGATCCAGAACAAGCTTTGGTCCATGACATAATAGAACCAAGTGAACTTTGGCATAGAAGGCTTTCAAATGTGCATTACAGAGCACTACCTATTGCAAACAAAGCTATCGAAGGTCTTCTAGAAATCCAAGAAAAACATGATGGGGTCTGCAAAGGATGTGCGAAAGGAAAGAATACAAAGAAGAAATTTCCAAGCCGTGAAAGCAAAGCAAAAGGAATATTGGAAATCATCCACTCCGATGTATGTGGTCCTATGTCATCAAACTCTCTAAGCGGGTATGCATATTATGTTTCTTTTATTGATGATTTTTCTAGGAAGACATGGGTTTACTTCATGAAGAACAAAGATGAAGTATTCAGTAAGTTCAAGGAATTCAAAGCCTTGATCGAGAACCATACTGAAAATAAGATCAAGACCCTTTGATTAGATAATGGCGGAGAATTCACTTCAAATGAATTCAAAGAGCTGTGCAAATAATCAGGTATTAAGAGGGATTTGTCCACTCGTTATAATCCACAACAGAATGGGATTGTGGAATGGAAGAACAGAACTATCATGGAAGCTGCAAAAGCAATGCTTCATGATCAAGACCTTCCTATGCATCTTTGGGCGGAAGCTTCCAGAACAACGGTGTATGTACAAAACTGTACTCCACACAGAGTACTCAAGAACAAGACTCCTGAAGAAGTCTTCTCTGGCAAGAAACTAGAAGTCAGGAATCTCAGAATATTCGGTTGTCCTGTGTACATCCACATTCCAAAAGAGAAGAGGACTAAATTAGATCCTTCGAGAAAGAAGGGTATATTTGTGGGATACTCTGAAATCTCGAAGGCTTACAGAATATATTTCCCAGGATACAAGAATATTGACATCATTAGGAATGTGACATTTGATGAAGACACAGCCTACAAAAAATCCAGAAAGAGACCTACTGAAGAACCTGAAGAAGTAGAAGCACCCAGAATTCATGATACAACCATGAATGAAGAAACTCAAGAAGAAGATCGAGAATTTGAAGAACCACAAAGACCTATAGATCCACCTCTGGAGAAGAATCCTCATAAGAGGAAACCTGCTTGGGTACGAGAACTTATCCAAGGTGTGGAAAGATATGGGGCTCCAGAAGAGAATCACAGAGAAATAAAGAGGACCAGATCCTGTTCCGGGTATGTAGCTTTACTATGTGATTTCTTTGATAAAGAACCTTCCAGTTATGAAGAAGCGATAGAATAGAAAGAATGGAAGGATGCTATGATTGAAGAGTACCAATCGATCATGAAGAATGATGTTTGCGATGTTGTCCCAAGACCAGATGGGAATTCAGTTGTAACTTCCAAATGGATCTACAAGATCAAACATGCTGCAGACGGTAGCATTGAAAAATATAAGGCAAGATTTGTAGCTCGAGGTTTCTCTCAGAAAGAGGGAATAGACTATGAAGAAACCTTTGTACCTGTAGCCAGATACACTTCCATCAGATCAGTACTTGCTCTGGCTGTAGTGATGAAATGGAAGATACACCAGATGGATGTCAAGATTTCTTTCTTGAATGGTGTAGTGGAAGAGGAAGTGTATGTAGAAAAACCACTCAGTTTTGAGACACATGACAGGGATTCTCATGTATGCAGATTGAAGAAAGCCCTGTATGGTTTAAAATAGGAACCCAAGACATGGTACGGTAGAATTGATAGCTTTTTATCTAGTTTGGGCTTTACCAAGAGTAAAGCAGACTCCAACCTTTACTACAAGGTTGAATATGTCAACCCAGTGATGCTTCTACTATATGTAGATGATCTGGTCGTGACAGGTATGGATGGGTTGATTACTGATACAAAGAGAAAGCTTGCTGCCGAGTTCGAGATGAAGGACTTGGGTATGATGCATTAATTTCTAGGTATGTAGGTGTGGTAGAGTGTGGATGGAATCTTCCTTGGAGAAGGGAAGTATGCAGTAGAGATCCTAAAGAAGTTTGAGATGATGGACTGCAAGACTATGGCCACACCTATGGCATCGAACCTGAAGTTATTAAGCGATGCTTCATTAGAGTCGGTTGATGCTACGATGTATCGTCAGATGATTGGGTCATTGATGTACCTGATGAACACGAGACCAGACATTTGCTTTGTTGTGAACACCTTGAGCCAGTACTTGACAGATTCGAGAAATGTTCACTTGATTGCTGCAAAGCATATTTTGATGTACCTGAGGGGTACAGTTGATTATGGGCCGAAGTACGATGTGAATCAAAAGATTAAGCTGGAGGGTTATGTTGATTCATATTGGGCAGGCAATGCCATCGATAAGAAGAGCACTTTAGGGTGTTGCTTCAGTATGGGATCAGGTGTGATCTCTTGGTTTAGCAGAAAGCAATCCTGTGTGGCACTGAGTACAGCTGAAGCAGAGTATGTCACAGCTTGTTCAGCTAGTTGTGAGGCAGTATGGCTGAGAAAGCTACTGTCTGATTTATTTGATCTCTAGATGGATGCTACTTGTATATATTGTGACAACCAGAGTTGCATGAAGTTGTCATAGAATCCATTGTTCCATGACAAGTCGAAGAACATCGAGATCAAGTATCACTATATCAAGGATATGGTGCAGAGAGGAGTAGTGAAGCTCCAGTATGTTGCGAGGGAGGAACAGATAGCTGATGTGTTGACGAAGACATTGGCTAGAGTTAATTTCAAGTACTTCAGGGAGAAGCTTAGGGTTCTCCAGACTGAGGATTCCTCCAAGGGAAAGCGATGAGTCCCAAATCCATTTTGATGAGCAGGTCAGATGTAAGGGCTGAGCCATTCTATCATGGTGAGAGAATTCAGTTCCTTCCATTTCAGATATGAGTGCTAGCCATTTGTCGAGTAGGACAGATGTAAGGGCAACTGCCACTCTCCGGGAGATTGGAGGCACCTGGTCCATTACCAGGTATCTCAGTCTGGGATTGGGGGCCTTTTTGACGAGGGTGGAGGATTTGGTTCCTTTCAAGTCAGATTTGAGTGCATGCCTTTCTATCATGGTGAGAGGATTCAGTTCCTTCCATGGAAGATGTAAGTGTGGGCCATTCTGTCTTGGTGAGAGGATTCAGTTCCTTCCATGGTAGATGTAAGTGCGGGCCATTCTGTCATGGTGAGAGGATTCAGTTCCTTCCATGTCAGATGTAAGTGCTAGCCATTCTGTCTTGGTGAGAGGATTCAGATCCTTCCATGGCAGATGTAAGGGCAGGCCATTCTATCATGGTGAGAGGATTCAGTTCCTTCCATGACAGATGTGAGTGCGGGGCCTTTCTGATGTGATTATAGTTTACTACATGATCATATGTGACTGTTGGGCATGCCTTTCTGACGAGTAGGTCAGATGTAAGTGCTGGGCATGCCTTTCTAAGGAGTAGGTCAGATGTAAGTGTTGGGTAAAGACCTACCTGATGGATAGGCCTACAACCAGCTTGAAAGAAGGCTGGATCTATAGAATTTCCTATGATGAGATAGAACACATGATGATGACCAGATGAGATCTAGATCAATCTATGATCCAGATCCAATTATGATGACTCCGAGAGATCCATATCGAGTGATGATCTAGATCTAGCAGTGATGATCCAGATCGAGTGATGATCCAAATCCAGCAGTGATGATCCAGATCGAGTGATGATCCAGATCCAGATCCAGATCGAGTGATGATCTAGATCCAGTCTAGTGATGATAATCCAGATCCAGTGATGATGATCCCGATCAAGAGATGATCCAGATCCAGTGATGATGTCCCATGATGATCCAGATCGAGAGATGATCCAGATTTGAAGAATGAAGATGACTTGAAGACTCAAAAGACATGAGATGTAGATGATGAGATGATGCAGTTGATACAGAGAAGAAGACCAAGGATGAAAATTGTGTTGAAAAGAATACCTTCCTAGTTAAGAGGGAGTGTTGATGTAATTGTAACTTTGGAATGTATTCATCTATGTATCTTATGTATTGTAACCCGATGTTTATTTTGGGATGTATCTATTATGTAATTGAGTCATGTTTTCATGCCCCGATGTTTCGATCGGGAGAATCAATAATGTAAACAAGTCATATCAAGTCATAGTGGGTAACCCTATGATTATGTAAGGGTTAAAGTCCCCGCAGTTCCGGGGCACTAGGGTTATTAGACTCTTTTAGTAGAGGTCGGCCCTAGTAGGGTTTTAGTCATGTCAGGATTAGTATAAATAGAGAGCTGGTGTCTCTATTTAGTACACTTCACTCACACACTCAAGTGTAGCACATAGTTGAGGAAGGAGAAGACACTGGGGCTAGGAAAGAAGAAGATTACTGTTTTTGGGAGTGCATCTTACTATTTTGGGATTTTACATCTTGTGCTGATTCTATCTCTGAGGAAGTTGCAAGGTTTTCTCCATTTATGGTTTCCCTGATGAAAAACACCGTGTTCATTGTCTCTTGTGTTTGATTGTTGTACTTGTTGTTCTCTCAGTAAAGATCCTAACATAATGCTAGCTTAATGTTGAAAAACTAACACTTCAATGTTTTGAACTGATAAAAAAACACAATGGGTCAAGTGGTTACTCTTGTCAAAATGCTAGTATAAAAATTTCTTCCATACATCAGCAAAAATGACCACATTTATGGCACTTTATGGCTATCATCCACCAACCATCACATTTTCACTAAGAAACTCCTCTAAGGTTCAAGCACTGGAAGACCGCATAAAAAATCAACAACAATTTCTTCAACTCTTAAAGGACAACTTGAATCTAGCACAAGATTGAATGAAACAAAAATAAGATCAACACTCCAATGAACAAATCTTTGATGTGGAGGATTGGGTGTTTTTAAGGCTACAAACATACAAACAAATGTCCTTGAATAACACCAAGAAGGATAATAAATTATCACCTAAATACCATGGTCCTTAAAAGGTGCTCCAAAATATTGGTGGTATGGCCTACAAATTGGAAATATCTGCATCTTCACGAGTCCATATAGTTTTCCATGTTTCTTGTTTAAAGAAGGTAATCGATGACAAGATACTAGTTCAAAAGATATTACCAAAAATTAATGAGGAAGGGAAAATCATCTTGAATCCTAAAGAAATCAATGAAATAAGAACCAGGTAACTCCAAAATCGATTAATTACAGAGTATCTCATTAAATGGAATAACTTACCCACGAATTATTCAACATGGGAAGATGAGTCCTTTATACATCAACATCCAAAACTACTTTAGCGTTGACAACACCACTTTTTGAAGGGGAGGGAAATGTTAAGCCCTTAATGATAACAGATTACAACATATAGTGTGGTGCATTACCCCCTATATTTTGGTGCATTGCATATTATTTATGTTAGCTTGGGTAAATTAGTGGGTCTATTAGTTGTTATTGTACACCTTTGACTCCTATATATAGGCAGGATAAATTATAATTTTAGTCATTATTGTATATTGTCTTGCCTTGTGTACTCAGTACATTGTGTAAGGAGGTTCCTATATCGAATAGGATTTGTATTTATATCCGTTATTCACTTAAGGCATGGATTACTCTCTTATTGTCTATTTCTGCTTTTTTTATGTTGTTTCTGGGATTTGGTTGCATAACAGAAAATACAAACATTAACGAATTTCACTTAATATCCAACTTAACATGGGACCTTTACTACATGAGATCCATAATTGTTATAAAAGATCATCCGTAGTGCCCCAAACTCCTCTTTATTGTTCTCTTGTCGGTCTCTATCCCTAATAATCATTTTTTTCTTTTTTTTATTATTACTCATTTTCCTTCCTTTCTAACCTCTTTTACCTTTTAAACTTCATTTATTAATTCATCTTGATGTTATAGAATGATATATTCCTTTCTAAATATTCATATCCCTTTAAAACTAGTATTTTACTCAGTAGTACATATTTTTGGTCATTAAAATTTACCTTAACACGAATTAGCAGGTATCTTTGTGCTCAATTATTTTTCCTAGCATGTGTGCTTCTAAAATTTTATTAGATTCTAAGAACTAATAGTGATATTAAGATAAATGTTTATTAATACACTAATAAATATATCTAAAATTACTTAAAAATGATAATGATGTGATGATAGTAATGGTGATCTATTACTATTAATGGTGATCTTCTAGATAATATATTATCCTTGATTGTTTGTTACTTGGCCCATTCCACACTCATATATGAACTTTCAGCTTCAACCCCAAATATTTTTAATATGTTCATTTAATATAACTAAATTTATTTTTATAATTTAATTTGGAAGTTATAAAATATAAAAAATCAGTTAAATTTTATTTTGTGTGGGAATCGGAGAAACGAGTTGGGTTGAGACGCGCCAAGAATGTCAGTGAGATTCCACAAGTACATTTTTAAATTATTGTTATAATCTACTATTATTGAAAACTTCTTGTTTTATGGAAAGCATGGAATTTGTGGGACTTCGGTTGTGTTTTTTAAATTTCTATAGAGGTATCTGAGTTCTCTAAGAAATATGGCCAATTTTGGATGGGATTCTGGGATTGGATAAATTCAGGATGTAATTAGCGAAGACTATGTGAAAAATCCAACCATGGTCTTTATCAATCTCTCTAGTTATCATGGGAAATAGGAAGAAAACTAAAACATGGATGAAGCTTACACTGACCAAAGGCCTTCTTAATTTTCTTATGTGAAGGAATTTAGTTTTCAATACTATGTTAGATATATTATACACAATATAATGTATAAGATCGAAGGAAAATTTTGTGGCATAGTTATATATAAACAACAACGATTTTCTAGAATGAACTAAATGTAACTTTATTTATGATATTCATCTTCTTAATGTAAAAAAACTTATGTTATTTACATAAATAAATAATATGAAATATTCTTATTATATTAATAATATACAAAATTCCGATAAAAAATTATATTATTGAATAAATATTATCCATATTTAAAAAACTCAATTCCTCCATCCTACTTTAGGAAATAGGGTATGAAATATTTCTTTTAACTTCAACTAAACAAGCTCAAAATGTTATCACCTCTAATCACATGACAACATGGCATATCGATAGGGTACTTTTATATAACTTTATACTTAAAAGTACAAATAGAGTTCATTTATATTACTTTTACCATGAATGATTCATACCTTTAATTGTAATAGGTTTTCCTAGTTTCTAAGAGGCCCTTGGTTATATATTTTTATTTTACCACACATTCATATTACAAATAATATAAGCCTCACTCACTTAGATTCTAGATAATTTCTTTTCAGATAATTATGCTTATCCTTTTGAGGCATCTAGGAGTATGGATACACCCTAACTATAACAAACCTTTAAGCTAAATACACAACCAATATATAAAAGGATGATTCATAATATCTATTGAATGCTTATAACATTCAATTGGTAAAAATATTATTTTAATATTAACTTAGTCAGTTTTGTTAACCTTACAACTTAACTTTTGTCTTGTTTAACTATAATAACATAAACCAATCATTTATACTTACCCAACTATACATTGGTAGCATTGCCACTATTGGCAATAATTTTAACTTCAAAATATATTTCATCACATAGCTTATTATCTTATGATATAATCATAACACCTTTGGATCGAATTTATTCATGTAATAAGATAATATAAACATAACATTAAGCTTGTATTCTTGCATTAAACCATTTTAATTTATGCATATTAATAATGGTACCATTTGTAAGTACCTTTACATCAATCTACATTTTACTTCTTAAGTTTGATTACTATAATATACCATCATTCTTAGATATTTTCTTTAAGTTGTGAAATATACTCTATCGATTAGAAATTATGATAAATACAACATGATGTCCCTTAAGCACTACCATTCTCATATGGATTGAAAAACATTGTATTGAACATAGTCAAGGAGTAAGTATAACAACAAAACAAGTAAAAGCATTGATATTATACATGAACAAAGGAATATGTATAAGCTAACATTTATTCATTTAACAATAACAACATCATAAATCGAGAGACTTATCTGAACCAAATAGACTCATCTGACTATGGAGACTAAAGGATTGGATTTGACTTTCCTCCTAATCTTCTGACTCTCTATCCGATGTATGTTTTTCCATCGAGAGGCCACCCCCGAGATGGGAAGGAATCTAGTAGGATAGGAAGGCATGTGAATCTCTTATTGATATTTTCATCATAGTTCTAGCATTAAAGTTATATGATTTCATAGTGACGTGTTCAGAATCTTAGATTAAATGAATATTTCAACCTTGCAAACCAATAGGTTAAAATCACATTAATATCTTGGTTCTCACTCATTAGGAACCATCACAAGAAGGACAAGAAATTCTTGCTGAAATAAGTAAAGGACTCAACTACCCAAAGCTCAACATTTTTCACCTGGTCGAGGGGACACGTAAGCTTAGTTGTTTAACCCATATTTAATTGCTTGCATTATCTTATATAGGATTTAGCATAACAAAAAGTATAAGATTTCATTATTCCTCACCACGAAGGCTAGCATTAGTTCTTAAAGAAGTATCAAACACCAATTCAACCATCATGTTTTGAATTGTTATTTGCAAAGGGATTAATTATGTGACTACACAATCACAGTTTTGTTGGTACTCACCATTGAGGCTAACTTTTGTTCATAAAAAGGGTTATCCCATTAGATATGATATAATTTTAAGTAGAGTTGGTCTTTATCAAACCATCAATTCCCGGTAGATTTTTAAATATATATAAAGATGATAATTTGTAGTTTTAAGTTCAAAAAGATAATAAAGAAGGGTTTAATGAATAACACACATTAGAGTTAAACTTACTTATCCTTCCCATAGAATTTGTCTTCTATCAAGGAGAATGATTAAATGTTAGTAGAAACACACCAGTTTAGTCAATAAGATGACTAGCATAAAGTAATTAAATACTATAAGATAGTAATGATCCACAATATTACTAAAACAAAGAAACCTAAATTACATATAGAGAAAAATACTACATGATTCAGTCTTCCACAATGAAAAATGACTAAGATGGTTTATTTCTCTTAATGAAAAGAGGTTGTCTTTCTCCTTCTCTCACTATTAATTATAATAGTCAAGAAGAAGGGAACACAATTGTGTTTCTTTAACTCTGAGTATTAGCTTGAAACCATACAAAAAATGAAATAAAGAACCATATCTTTTATCAGTTGAATACCATCAACTATCCCCTACCACCGAAAAGTATCCCCTATCCTAGTCATTCTTATAGGCCATACCACCAAAAAGTATCAACCGCAATAATTTTCATATTCCCTCTATATGCACTTTATATGAACAAGAGGAAGACTACAGTAGCATATTGCTTTCTTCCCTTGCAAAACCCTACCCAAAATAATATAGTTTCCCACCAAGTAATTTTTTTTTAAAGCTGTTGGAAATAGTTATATTAAAAGTAAAAAAAATACTACAGGGCATAATGTTGGGCTAGGAAGTCTAGGTTGGAAGAACCACCAACTTGGATGTCCAAAAATTCCATGCATCGGAATATCACGAGAAAATTGTCCATTTTCTAGGGGTTGGACATTGTTGGAGAAAATAATATTTAAACCAGGTATCATAATCGAGCAAGAAAACATATGATTTAACAAAAAAATATAACCTTTGTAGAAAATTGAGAGGGATAGGGGCAGTCATCTTGTGCAGGCGCTTCTTCCTTGCTAGGAATGGTTTGTCTTCGCCTATGGGATAGCTACCAAATAAATCACCCTCCCACCGTTATGGAGGGACTTTGGGAATTAGAGGATTGGTTTTTCCGCTTAGAGAAACCTCCCCAGTGGCCATATGAACCCGTTTGAAGTGCAACATATCAATGGTGGAGGGAAAAGGGATGTTGGAGAGTAGTGGGTGATAGCTAGAGGAAGCCGTTGAGCCATGTAGAGCCTTCCCTGAGGTTTAGGATCGCAAGGATTTTGAAATTCTTGTCACTCTTGCAAACATATCTTTTGGAATGGACAAAGCAGGAGGATCAGAGGATGGGTCTCCTCGGAGAGTAACCGCTGAAGACTTAACATAGTAAGTGGTTGTCGTGCTAACTATGTTGGGCCTTGATAATTTTGGAGCAGGGCGCCTATGGATATTGTAGCACCGTTCCAGTGAATATTTTCCTCCATCCGAACTAGCATCAAGGCTAGAAAATTTGGCATTCAGTTGCACCAGGAGACTTCTAACATCCAAGATGGAAGAATATGTAGTGATTCAGTTCACTAAAACCTATTTGACCAAGTTTCCAAGCATGATCTTCACCAACCAGTATAAGTTAATTTGATTGTCATAATTTACCATGGTGAGCAAGTCCATCACCTGATCCGATTCCCAATATTTGATAAGAGATCAAACTGGGGATGAAACTGTGTTATTATAACCATTATTTACCAGGTTATCCTTCCTTTGATGCTCTTCTTTCTATCCAGAACAATGTCTTCTTCCCCCACGTGGGTTCCTCTCAACTAGGTCAAGGCACATGGATGAATAAGTGAAACATGCAAAGAATAGAAAATAGCATAGCCAAACAAAATGCTGCATAGTTGCACAAGGATCATCATGGGAGAGTGATTACAAGGGTAAGAAGACATAATCACCATTTCATACATTGCCATAGTGGGCGATAAGTGAGACACGCGCTAGATCTGCAGCTTGCAAGTGCCTCCATAAATAACCAGGTACTCCTCTTGTCACTTGAGAGAGTCAGACCGCATCCTCACGTTGGAGATATTTTAATCCAGGGCCATTTGAATGAATCCCCATTAATGTCATCATGTCTTCTTGGCTGGAGGAGGATCGGGAATGCATGCTAGAGCCAGATGGAGGGTGGGAGCAGCTAGCTGGAGCCTATTCAAGGATCGAGCCACCAGGTGGGACCTAATTGGGGGGTATTATAATTAAGTATGAGATCCAATCATGTCTAGCATTGGGTTGATGGCTGGAGTTGGTGCCAGCTGGAGGGAGCATGTTTCCAAATGTCGAGAGTCAAGGAGAAGCACTCGCATCCAGGGAGAGGAGGTCTTGAGAAGTGAGATTTCTACAAAGATGAATCAATCTATTCAGGAAGCGCATTCCAATTTTTCATGCACAAAAAGGAAGTTCACACTTCACCCCTTCATTATCCAAGGTGTCGGCCAGAGAGTTGGGTTTTCTCCTAACATGGTGGAAGGTGATCAAGAGGAGAGCATCCAGGATTTTTCCAAGTCTACTAATGTGGCATTCAATTCTCTAGCTGGTGGATAGTTTTGACACCCACGCACCATTTGGAATTTTGGTGGCAGGATCAAGGATCACCTAAGAGTCACCTTCTGCAATGATCGAAAGAAATTTCATATGTTTAGGCAAAGCGATCCCTTTAATGAGGCCTTCAACCTCAGCAGGGTTATTTGTGTTGTACCACATTCCTACAAAGAAAATATGAAATATTTTACCATCATGGTTGTGGCACCTCCAAATATTGACCTTCGTGGATTACCTTTTGGGGGCCTGTTGAAGTTGAGCTTGAAGATGTCGAATGGGGGGGGGGGGATTTCTCAGGGATGGATAACCTTCTGGGAGGAACCCTACCAATAGAGGGGAGGGGATGGTGAGTGAAGTTATAATTTTCCAGGATACCTTTTCCTACTGCTGAAAAGGGAAAATTAGAGGCTTCCCACTCTTTTAGGAAGGTGGTGTCTTGAAGATTTTTTTATATTCGCCAATATATTTTCTAGAGCATTGTGTCAGTCCTTGAAGATTATGAAATTCCTCTCCTTCCATATGCTCTAGACCAAAAATCCAGGGGTAAGTTACCATATTCTATTTAGAAGAGCGCTTTGGAAAGGATTTTCCTTTCATCTCTGTAGAGTGTTTAATAAATTATGCTTATCTCTGTTAGTTCTCCTGAAAATACCAATTATATGATCCCAAAGCTTAGAGGAAAAATCACAAGATTCCAACAAGTGATTTATGATTTTAGCACCATTACTGTACAAGATGTAGAATGTGGGCCCCTGGAAGCCCTTCTTTTGTAGTTTGTCCCAAGTAAGGATGTGCTTGTGACAAAGAAACTAGAGAAAGGTGGAAATTTTGGGCCATAAATGCAGATTCCATATTTTTTTCCAGAGGGGGAATTGCTTATTTGTTTCCTTGGTTTCAAGGATAGAGTAGGCCTCATTGATAGTGAATGAACCTTTAGGGAGATGCCCTCATATCAGAATGTGGGGACCCTGTTTGATTGTAATTCTTCTATCTTTAAGATCCTTCCATATTTGGTCCTTTGTTTTGGGATTAAGACACATGTGTCATATTCTTGGGTGCTTCCAAGTACGAAAGGGAAGAGCGCCTTCAGGTCCCCAAAATTCCTGGACAACGGGTCAATAGTCAGCTAGCTGGTTGATATGATTATCGCCTATATCATATTGGATGATGAATTTGGGCATTTTCTGCCAAGAGTCCTACCAGAAGTCAGTGTGAGCTCCCTTTCTTATCTCCCATAAGTTGTGCTACTAGATGGGAGCTTTTTGAGAGTTGGAAGCTTTCATGATGACAGATCCCAAGGGATCACTATTGAGGAGGAGCAATTGAGAAGGGTCCCAATTTGGTTCATATTTTCTATTCCATAATTTTCCTTGGGGCATTTTATTATGAGAAATCTAGGTCCACCATATTTTTTGTGGTGAGAGTTGCGTTGTTTATTTCAATATCTCTCATTCTTAGTCCTCCCTTACTTTGAGGAAGACAAAGAGTGTTCCCGTTAACCACATACCACTTGTTGTTGTTGGAACTTTTTCCCCAAAGGAAGGAGCGATGAATACTTCATATGGATTTCAGCACTAATTTAGTAGCAGCAAGAATATAAAAGAGGTATATCGACACTGGACAAGGATTGGAGGATATATTTAATGAGGGTAAGGTGACTAGGAAGGTTGAGGGAGCGGAAGGTCCAAGAGCATATTTGAGATTCCATCTTGTGTAGGAGTTCTTTCCAAGAGGAGTGCTTAATGGAAGAGTAAAAAAGAGGAACACCTAGGCATTTTGAAGGTAAGGTGGAGAAGGTGAACCTCAGGATGCGAGAGACATTACCCTCGATGATAGAGTCTGTATTAAAGAAGAAGATATGAGACTTTTCCAGTTTGAGGGTGGTTCCAGAGGATTTTGAGAAAGTGTGAAGAATATCTCAAAGAGCGCAAGCTTCCTGAACGAAGGGGTGACCAGAGAGTAGGTTGTGATCTACGAACTCTTGATAAGACATGGAATTTTATCTCTGTAGGGAGAGGCCATGCAGGACACCCGAGCCACAGGTTTTTATGAATCAATCTTCCTATTCCTTCATCCACGAGGATGAAGAGAAATGAAGAGAGGAGGTCCCCTTGACGAATACCTCGAGAGGGAGAGAAGGTATCCGAGGGGGACCCATTGAATTGGATAAAAAATAAGGATGAGTTTATCAGGGAGGACATCCAGCTGATCCACTCATGACTAAACCAAAAGGCAAGGAGCATATTTTTTATAAAATCCCAACTAAGCTTATCAAAGGATTTAGAAAGATCTAGTTTAAGGAAAATCTTAGGAGAGTGATTGACTTTGAAGGAATGAATAACTTCATGAGCTAGGATAGTACCATCCAATATTTTTCTTCCTTTGACATACATTGTTTGTTCAAGGGAAATGAGTAAAGGGAGAAGAGGCTTGAGGCGGTTATATACAACTTTGGATATGATTTTGTAAATTACATTGTGAAGGGAGATGAGCATGAACTTACCAGGAAGGGAGGCTCAAGTTTCTTTGGGTACTAGAGTGAGGTGGGTAGCATTGAGAGAAGGAAGGTTCCACTACTTTTGACATGACTCTTCCACCACTTCATGGACCTCATGCTTAAGAAGGTTCCAATAGTTGTGAAAGAAGTTGATAGTAAATCCATCTAGTCTAGGTGTTGTACCATTGGACATTTTATTCACCGCTAGTTTGTGTAACAGGTATTTCTCCCATGTTACGTGCAAAAGCACTAGCCTTACGTCAATGGGATCATAAGGAAGAGTTCATGGAAAAAACAAAAAGAAACAATATTTGTAACATAAAATAGATATACACAATGGTTAAACTAAACAGAACAAAATTTTTACCTTCTTTCTTGTAAAGTGGGCCACCGTGGCCGTCTTGGAAGTAGTCCACCTCTCCACAGGATGGTTCTCTAAGTGGGCACAAAGAATGTCTCAACATACAATGTGGGAATGGTATGGGGATAATGATGGAAAAAGGGTGTGTGAATACCTTATAGCGAATGTGTCCCAGCGTACTCACAAAATGAAAAGTGGGAAAAAAGTTTTGAATGTGCAACTGTTTTGGAGTAATTAACAATGTATATATAGTATGATCCATGGTTTTTTAACCCTTATGTGGTAACGAATAGTATTTTCTGACCTTTTCTCCTTTTTAGGGTTTTTGAACCCTTTTTAGGGTTTTTGACCCTTTTTAGGGGTTTTTACCCTTTTTTGGGAAAGTGTGAAGGTAAACCATAATAAATGTCCACTATCCCTTTATTTATGGGAAGGAATAATGGTGTTGTAGACCATTTTTTGTGGAAATAAAATTGTTAAGGTCAAAAGTAAGGGAAATATGGTAGAAATATGATGTATGTATGTGGTTTAGACCATGTATAGCTAGGTGAAATTTTTTTGTGTTAATAGTTTGACATCTTGAAGAGAGATGGGTTGCATGAGTGATGCATTATGATTAGCTGTGATGATGCTAGGAATATGCTAGGTTACTTTCTCGATTCCATTGGCTCTGGATATAGTCGATTCTGCCAGAAGATTTAGAAAATACGGAGTCGTCTCCTGTTCAATGTCCGACTATTCCTCCAAGACTTCACCATCTTATGTTTCGAGTTTAGAGATGTGATTGTTCATTTCACATTGTATCGTGGATCTGTGAAAGAAAGTTGTGTTTGTATATCCTTCCTTTAACCATTTTACTTTGGATTTATGCTTCCAAATAATTTATTCTTGACTACAACATTTGTCTAGTTGAGACATGAGATCCTTTTCTTTATGTTTAATTTCCTATGATATTCCATCAACCATTATGGAGTGGTGAAGAGATTCAAGGTTTTCCTCAATTCTTTTTTTGTCTTTGAAAATGTCACTAAAAGTGGTGTGATTCCATAGCCTGAGTCTAGATCTGAGAGATTTATGTTTTTGCTGCATAATGGCCATTTTTGACATTCCTATCGGCTGCATCTCGAACCACCAGAGGTTGATGGATTCCATGAAAGTCTGATGAGATAGAAAAAAAAAATCAAATCGAAAAGGGTGGCGGAGATGGTCACTAAAACTCTGCTAGTTTAAGCCAGCGGGCTAGTGATCTAAGCTTGTCGTTGGAAGAACCGAGGAGTATATGAGCCCACCTGCTTGGAAACATTCCTCAGAGATCAATAAATGATCTAATTGCTTTTGTATGTGATGGATCCCTCCTCTATAGTTTTTCAAGGTGAAAAAACCAGAGGAAGTTTGTAGATACACTAGTCTTCAATCTCTTATAGCATCCTTGAAGAGGAGTTCTTCCACTGAAATAACTTTTAATTCTCCTTTTCTTCCCCAAGGGAGGTGATCAAGTTGAAATCCCCACCTATCATGTGCAAGGATTCCTGATGAAATAAGGAAAACCAGTTCATGAATTGCAGGAGCTTGAGCTTGGGTTATAGCGGTTGGGGTTTGTAGATATTGTTAAGGTGGCCATGGATATTGGTTCCAAGGATGTGGAAGGAAGAATTTATCACAAGGGAACAAGATGAAGAGTCACTGCAGAAAATATATGTAGGTTTCCGTGCAATGGAAATGCCTCCAAATCCTCCATTTGCATTTATCACAATAGTTTGGCCTCCTTTCCAATTTTTTTCCATTATCAGGTGTAGGGTTTATGAGGAGCACTTTGTTTCCTAAATGAAGAGAATTGCAGGCTTATCTTACTGGATTTTTATTTTTAGAATTATTTTGTTGGTAAGACCATTTATACCTCTAACATTCGAGGAGATGATCTTCACTGAGAACCGAGGGATGAGGAGGGGAAATTTTTTATTAACTGGGCATATTGCCTTGATTCTACCAATCGGGTGCCTAACAATTTTATCCTTTGTAGAGATGATTTTCTCCCTATTTTTTGTTTTCTTGTATTGGTTTGTTCCTTCCTTTTTGTTGCAGATTGAGGACCCCAAGTTTGTTTTATCTTTGGATTTAGCTAGGGCCTCTTTTAATAGTTGGATCTAGTGATCTAGAATTGAGATGAAATATTTTTTGGTGCAGGAACCTTCTAGCCCAAGGAAGTTGACATCTCCCAGTACTATCTCCAACATCTCTTCATCCATAGGGATTTCAGAGCCAGATATGTAGAGCTGGGGAGTGGGGTAACTGCAGGATGTGAGGTCTAACTAGGTTGGTCTATTGATTCCATTTCTTGGGACTATGAGAAAGGGAAAAAGGTACCTGGGTTAGCTTGAAGAGAGATGGGTAATGAACTAGATAAATTTTCTTGGGGTGCCTTCTTTGGGATTGGATCTTCCATCAAGTTTTCTTGCTAGCTTCCTACTATCTTGAAGCTACCATTTGTGGAGGGGGCCTCAACTTTGGGAGTGTCCCCTAAAGGATACTTTCCTTAGAGCATCTTTTTACCCAGTCTTTGGAAACCTTCTACATCTTATTATTCATTCTTCAGGTTTTTGTTGGGTTTGTTTTGGGGACAATATCAGAACAAGTTTCCATGATCATGGAAATTATGACATCTAAAGGGAACATATTCATAGTCCAGCAGTTGGACCCAATCTGATTCTTCATGGATGAGATTGATGGCATCCGGTAGGGCTTTAGCAATATGCATGTAGAGACAGATCCATGCATAGGAGGTGAATTTGTTGATATTTGTTTGGACATGTAAACACACAAAGTTGCCAAGGGTGTTTCTAATGTGCTTCATTGTTTCTTCTTTCCAATATTCCTGAGGGAGGCAGGACATCCTTCTCCATACTTGTGCCCAGGTGAAGTATTCTTTATCTGGGAAAAATATTTTCATCCAATTTTTTGGATACAGACCCATAGAGTTGAATAAATAGGGGCCACCTTCGTCCACTTTGATTTTATCTTAAAGGTGATGAAATATGATTGTGAAGAAACCCTTGGATCCTAGTTGTATTTCAATGTGTGATTTATGTTTCCATTTAGTAGCTATCCAACCTCTCAATGCTTGCTCAATGGGCCAGAAGCCTATGAATTTTCCAATGAGTGCGTGGTCTCTCAGGAACTAGACTTGGCCATTTATATGCATGGCATGGATGAGTAGGCTAGGTCTTGAAACACTCTTGGAAATGCAGGTGCTAGTTTCCTGCAGGTCAGAAGATGGAGGCTTCTGAGGCACGTCGGAAGGTGCAGGGGTTATTTTTGGAGAGTCTATGTTGGGAATTGGGATATCTTCTAAGCCTATTTTTCACCGTGGAGGAAGTCATATGCTGCATTGTGATGTATGCATATTCAGGATGTAGTGAGCTTTGGGAGGGGACAACAACCCCTCCCCAGTCAGATACCATGGGGGTAGTTTAGAGCTAAGAGACAGATAGGAATACGAGGGTACAGGAGGAGCCAAAATGTTTAGAAGTCCCTTGGATAAACCCTAACTAGCATTGAACAATGAGCCATATCCCACACTAGGATTCCCCCCCGACTGATTGCTCTCCTTCTCTTTCTTCTATTCAGAGATGTCACAGGAAATATTTTGAATGCAGAGTTTGCTCATAAATCATAATATTTTTCCTTATTTAATACAAGACATCCTTCCACCAAGACGAAATTTTATAAGGGTCTCCCATTACATATCACTAAAATCTAAATAAAACCAATAGTTAAGCGAAACAAGGGTTGGCTAAGAGGAAAGGTTGTGCCTCCTCACTCTGTAAAACATTTTCCTCTTCCTCCATGATACCACCTCTTTTCAATATTAACTTATTTAATAAAATAAATAACTCTCCTTAATGGGGTTGGCATCCCCTCTTCCATCGAGTTCATGTTATTTTACCATAAATGCCAATTCCTTATTCCATGTGCATCCCTCCAGGTGGAGTCGAGTTTTTAAAAAATAAGGGTGGATCCTAATTTCTATTCTCCTTCGTTATTTAGTTTTCATATTGATAAAATATACATTTACAAGCAATTAATCCCCCATATATAAATATATATTTTAATATGTTTTCTCCCTGTTTGAATTATAAAGTCTTTGTTATACCTATTCATAATGACCATCCATAAAATATACATGGTACTTTATTTCCTCATATATATATATATAAAAGGTTAATTACAAATACATTTATGAGCATGTTTTTCCTCCCATATCAATAGTATACCTTTGTGATATTAATGGCCTATCTAGCAATAACAACAATAATAATAATAATAAAATATCTACGATGATATACTAATATCAATAAGGATAATCTAATAAAAAATAACTCTTTAGACTAAACATTTGTAGTAAGGCCAAAGGCCTTGAAGTAGGAGGACACTTAAAAGTTTAAGTGGTTAAGTGAGTATTAATAACTTATCCTTTCTTCAAGTTCTTGTGGCATCAAGATGGCACCTATCATCCATTAAAGGATTTTTAGACAAAATCTCTCTTTCACTAGTGGATTCATTCCCTTATCATTTAGTCAAGTCAAGCATGGATAGTTTTAGGGGTATATATAGCCCATGGGTTATATAAATCCCATGGGCTATATTATGGGGGTTATAAAAATTTAGTGGGCCATTTTATTATATGGAAAGGGTCTTTCTAGCTAAAATATATTTTTCTGATATTTATTAGAAAAATAAATCCAAAATGAATAGACTCCCATATATTAATGAGGAAACTGATAAAAACTATTTTCTCCCTAGCAAAATATCCCTCCAATGTATCTTTCTTCCCTAATTTCTAGATAAAATATAGTGAAATCATTATTTCACCCCCAATTTTTTGTAATGGAGGATCCCAAGGGTTATTTTTCCCTCCATTTTCCTTGTAATTTAGGCATATGGTTGCATTTTCCTATATGTTTAATCAATTTCATGTGTTATCTTCTTTCAACCCTTGATTTCTAGTATGGGAGGGAAAATCAGGGACTATATTTTTCTATATAAGGGCTACACTAATTCATGATTTACCCACATCATGTTGCGCATATAGGGTGAAGGTTTTGGTTGATGTAATTCCACTTTTCATTCCTATCTTTCTCAACATTTTAATATTCGCATAGCATTACCATTGTCGAAAGCTCCTCCACCAACATTTTAATATTCGCATAGCATTACCACATTTATGGCACTTTATGGCTATCATCCACCAACCATCACATTTTCACTAAGAAACTCCTCTAAGGTTCAAGCACTGGAAGACCGCATAAAAAATCAACAACAATTTCTTCAACTCTTAAAGGACAACTTGAATCTAGCACAAGATTGAATGAAACAAAAATAAGATCAACACTCCAATGAACAAAGCTTTGATGTGGAGGATTGGGTGTTTTTAAGGCTACAAACATACAAACAAATGTCCTTGAATAACACCAAGAAGGATAATAAATTATCACCTAAATACCATGGTTCTTAAAAGGTGCTCCAAAATATTGGTGGTATGGCCTACAAATTGGAAATATCTGCATCTTCACGAGTCCATATAGTTTTCCATGTTTCTTGTTTAAAGAAGGTAATCAATGACAAGATACTAGTTCAAAAGATATTACCAAAAATTAATGAGGAAGGGAAAATCATCTTCAATCCTAAAGAAATCACTGAAATAAGAACCAGGTAACTCCAAAATCGATTAATTACAGAGTATCTCATTAAATGGAATAACTTACCCACGAATGATTCAACATGGGAAGATGAGTCCTTTATACATCAACATCCAAAACTACTTTAGCGTTGACGACACCACTTTTTGAAGGGGAGGGAAATGTTAAGCCCTTAATGATAACAGATTACAACTTATGGTGTGGTGCATTACCCCCTATATTTTGGTGGATTGCATATTATTTATGTTAGCTTGGGTAAATTAGTGGGTCTATTAGTTGTTATTGTACACCTTTGACTCCTATATATAGGCAGGATAAATTATAATTTTAGTCATTATTGTATATTGTCTTGCCTTGTGTACTCAGTACATTGTGTAAGGAGGTTCCTATATCGAATAGGATTTCTATTTATATCCGTTATTCACTTAAGGCATGGATTACTCTCTTATTGTCTATTTCTGCTATTTTTATGTTGTTTCTGGGATTTGGTTGCATAACATAAAATACAAACACTAACGAATTTCACTTAATATCCAACTTAACATGGGACCTTTACTACATGAGATCCATAATTGTTATAAAAGATCATCCGTAGTGCCCCAAACTCCTCTTTATTGTTCTCTTGTCGGTCTCTATCCCTAATAATCATTTTTTTCTTTTTTTTATTATTACTCATTTTCCTTCCTTTCTAGCCTCTTTTATCTTTTAAACTTCATTTATTAATTCATCTTGATGTTATAGAAAGATATATTCCTTTCTAAATATTCATATCCCTTTAAAATTGGTATTTTACTCAGTAGTACATATTTTTGGTCTTTAAAATTTACCTTAACACGAATTAGCAGGTATCTTTGTGCTCAATTATTTTTCCTAACATGTGTGCTTCTAAAATTTTATTAGATTCTAAGAACTAATAGTGATATTAAGATAAATGTTTATTAACACACTATTAAATATATCTAAAATTACTTAAAAATGATAATGATGTGATGATAGTAATGGTGATCTATTACTATTAATGGTGATCTTCTAGATAATATATTATCCTTGATTGTTTGATCTTCCACACTCATATATGAACTTTCAGCTTCAACCCCAAATATTTTTAATATGTTCATTTAATATAACTAAATTTATTTTTATAATTTGATTGGGAAGTTATAGAATATAAAAAATCAGTTAAATTTTATTTTGTGTGGGAATCGGAGAAACGAGTTGGGTTGAGACGCGCCAAGAATGTCAGTGAGATTCCACAAGTACATTTTTAAATTATTGTTATAATCTACTATCATTAAAAACTTCTTGTTTTATGGAAAGCATGGAATTTGTGGGACTTCGGTTGTGTTTTTTAAATCTCTGTAGAGGTATCTGAGTTCTCTAAGAAATATGGCCAATTTTGGATGGGATTCTGGGCTTGGATAAATTCAGGATGTAATTAGCGAAGACTATGTGAAATAGGAAGAAAACTAAAACATGGATGAAGCTTACACTGACCAAAGGCCTTCTTAATTTTCTTATGTGAAGGTATTTAGTTTTCAATACTATGTTAAATGTATTATACACAATATAATGTATAAGATCGAAGGAAAATTTTGTGGCAGAGTTATATATGAACAACGATTTTCTAGAATGAACTAAATGTAACTTTACTTATGATATTCATCTTCTTAATGTAAAAAAACTTATGTTATTTACATAAATAACTAATATGAAATATTCTTATTATATTAATAATATACAAAATTCCGATAAAAAATTATATTATTCAATAAATATTATCTATATTTAAAAAACTCAATTCCTCCATCCAACTTTAGGAAATAGGGTATGAAATATTTCTTTTAACTTCAACTAAACAAGCTCAAAATGTTATCACCTCTAATCACATGACAATATGGCATATCGATAGGGTACTTTTATATAACTTTATACTTAAAAGTACAAATAGAGTTCATTTATATTACTTTTACCATGAATGATTCAGACCTTTAATTGTAATAGGTTTTCCTAGTTTCTAAGAGGCCCTTGGTTATATATTTTTATTTTACCACACACTCGTATTACAAATAATATAAGGCTCACTCACTTAGATTCTAGTTATTTCTTCTCAGATAATTATGCTTATCCTTTTGAGGCATCTAGGAGTATGGATACACCCTAATTATAAGAAACCTTTAAGCTAAATACACAACCAATATATAAAAGGATGATTCATAATATCTATTGAATGCTTATAACATTCAATTGGTAAAAATATTATTTTAATATTAACTTAGTCAGTTTTGTTAACCTTACAACTTAACTTTTGTCTTGTTTAACTATAATAACATAAACCAATCATTTATACTTACCCAACTATACATTGGTAGCATTGCCACTATTGACAATAATTTTAACTTCAAAATATATTTCATCACATAGCTTATTATCTTATGATATAATCATAACACCTTTGGATGGAATTTATTCATGTAATAAGATAATATAAACATAACATTAAGCTTGTATTCTTGCATTAAACCATTTTAATTTATGCATATTAATAATGGTTCCATTTGTAAGTACCTTTACATCAATCTACATTTTACTTCTTAAGTTTGATTACTATAATATACCCATCATTCTTAGATATTTTCTCTAAGTTGTGAAATATACTCTATCGATTAGAAATTATGATAAATACAACATGATGTCCCTTAAGCACTACCATTCTCATATGGATTGAAAAACATTGTATTGAACATAGTCAAGGAGTAAGTATAACAACAAAACAAGTAAAAGCATTGATATTATACATGAACAAAGGAATATGTATAAGCTAACATGTATTCATTTAACAATAACAACATCATAAATCGAGAGACTTATCTGAACCAAATAGACTCATCTGACTATGGAGACTGAAGGATTGGATTTGACTTTCATCCTAACCTTCTGACTCTCTATCCGATGTATGTTTTTCCATCGAGAGGCCACCCCCGAGATGGGAAGGAATATAGTAGGATAGGAAGGCATGTGAATTTCTTATCGATATTTTCATCATAGCTCTAGCATTAAAGTTATATGATTTCATAGTGACGTGTTCAGAATCTTAGATTAAATGAATATTTCAACCTTGCAAACCAATAGGTTAAAATCACATTAATATCTTGGTTCTCACTCATTAGGAACCATCACAAGAAGGACAAGAAATTCTTGCTGAAATAAGTAAAGGACTCAACTACCCAAAGCTCAGCATTTTTCACCTGGTCGAGGGGACACGTAAGCTTAGTTGTTTAACCCATATTTAATTACTTGCATTATCTTATATAGGATTTAGCATAACAAAAAGTATAAGATTTCATTATTCCTCACCATGAAGGCTAGCATTAGTTCTTAAAGAAGTATCAAACACCAATTCAACCATCATGTTTTGAATTGTTATTTGCAAAGGGATTAATTATGTGACTACACAATCACAGTTTTGTTGGTACTCACCATTGAGGCTAACTTTTGTTCATAAAAAGAGTTATCCCATTAGATATGATATAATTTTAAGTAGAGTTGGTCTTTATCAAACCATCAATTCCCGGTAGATTTTTAAATATATATAAAGATGATAATTTGTAGTTTTAAGTTCAAAGAGATAATAAAGAAGGGTTTAATGAATAACACACATTAGAGTTAAACTTACTTATCCTTCCCATAGAATTCGTCTTCTATCAAGGAGAATGATTAAATGTTAGTAGAAACACACCAGTTTAGTCAATAAGATGACTAGCATAAACTAATTAAATACTAGAAGATAGTAATGATCCACAATATTACTAAAACAAAGAAACCTAAATTACATATAGAGAAAAATAGTACATGATTGAGTCTTCCACAATGAAAAATGACTAAGATGGTTTATTTCTCTTAATGAAAAGAGGTTGTCTTTCTCCTTCTCTCACTATTAATTATAATAGTCAAGAAGAAGGGAGCACAATTGTGTTTCTTTAACTCTGAGTATTAGCTTGAAACCATACACAAAATGAAATAAAGAACCATATCTTTTATTAGTTGAATACCATCAACTATCCCCTACCACCGAAAAGTATCCCCTATCCCAGTCATTCTTACAGGCCATACCACCAAAAAGTATCAACCACAATAATTTTCATATTCCCTCTATATGCACTTTATATGAACAAGAGGAAGACTACAGTAGCATATTGCTTTCTTCCCTTGCAAAACCCTGCCCCAAAATAATATAGTTTCCCACCAAGTAATTTTTTTTTAAAGCTGTTGGAAATAGTTTTATTAAAAGTAAAAAAAATACTACAGGGCATAATGTTGGGCTAGGCAGTCTAGGTTGGAAGAACCACCAACTTGGATGTCCAAAAATTCCATGCATCAGAATATCTCGAGAAAATTGTCCATTTTCTAGGGGTTGGACATTGTTGGAGAAAATACTATTTAAACCAGGTATCATAATCGAGCAAGAAAACATACGATTTAACAAAAAAATATAACCTTTGTAGAAAATTGAGAGGGATAGGGGCAGTCATCTTGTGCAGGTGCTTCTTCCTTGCTAGGAATGGTTTGTCTTCGCCTATGGGATAGCTACCAAATAAATCACCCTCCCACCCTTATGGAGGGACTTTGGGAATTAGAGGATCGGTTTTTCTGCTTAGAGAAACCTCCCCAGTGGCCATACGAACCCGTTTGAAGTGCAACATATCTATGGTGGAGGGAAAAGGGATGCTGGAGAGCAGTGGGTGATAGCTAGAGGAAGTTGTTGAGCCATGTAGAGCCTTCCCTGAGGTTTAGGATCACAAGGATTTTGAAATTCTTGTCACTCTTGCAAACATATCTTTTGGAATGGACAAAGTAGCAGGATCAGAGGATGGGTCTCCTCGGAGAGTAACCGCTGAAGACTTAACATAGTAAGTGGTTGTCGTGCTAACTATGTCAGGCCTTGATAAGTTTGGAGCGGGGCGACTGTGGATATTGTAGCACCGTTCCAGTGAATATTTTCCTCCATCCAAACTAGCATCAAGGCTAGCAAATTTGGCATTCAGTTGCACCAGGAGACTTCTAACATCCAAGATGGAAGAATATGTAGTGATTCAGTTCACTAAAACCTATTTGACCAAGTTTCCAAGCATGATATTCACCAACCAATATAAGTTAATTTGATTGTCATAATTTACCATGGTGAGCAAGTCCGTCACCTGATCCGATTCCCAATATTTGATAAGAGATCAAACTGGGGCTGAAACTGTGTTATTATAACCATTATTTACCAGGTTATCCTTCCTTTGATGCTCTTCTTTCTGTCCAGAACCATGTCTTCTTCCCCCACGTGGGTTCCTCTCAACTAGGTCAAGGCGCATGGACGAATAAGTGAAACATGCAAAGAAGAGAAAATAGCATAGCCGAACAAAATGTTGCATAGTTGCACAAGGATCATCATGGGAGAGTGATTACAAGGGCAAGAAGACATAATCACCATTTCATACATTGCCATAGTAGGCGATAAGTGAGACACGCGCTAGATCTGCAGCTTGTAAGTGCCTCCATAAATAACCAGGTACTCCTCTTGTCACTTGAGAGAGTCAGACCGCATCCTCACGTTGGAGATATTTTAATCCAGGGCCATTTGAATGAATCTCCATTAATGTCATCATGTCTTCTTGGCTGGAGGAGGATCGGGAATGCATGCTAGAGCCAGATGGAGGGTGGGAGCAGCTAGTTGGAGCCTATTCGGGGATCGAGCCACTAGGTGGGACCTGATTGGGGGGTATTTTAATTAAGTATGAGATTCAATCATGTCTAGCATTGGGTTGATGGTTGGAGTTGGTGCCAGCTGGAGGGAGCATGTTTCCAAATGTCGAGAGTCAAGGAGAAGCACTCGCATCCAGGGAGAGGAGGTCTTGAGAAGTGATATTGCTACAAAGATGAATGAAGCTATTCAGGAAGCGCATTCCAAGTTTTCATGCACAAAAAGGAAGTTCACACTTCACCCCTTCATTATCCAAGGTGTCGGCCAGAGCGTTGGGTTTTCTCCTAACATGGTGGAAGGTGATCAAGAGGAGAGCATCCAGGATTTTTCCAAGTCTACTAATGTGGCATTCAATTCTCCAGCTGGTGGATAGTTTTGACACCCACGCACCATTTGGAATTTTGGTGGTAGGATCAAGGATCACCTAAGAGTCACCTTCTGCAATGATCGAAAGAAATTTCATATGTTTAGGCAAAGCGGTCCCTTTAATGAGGCCTTCAAACTCAGCAGGGTTATTTGTGTTGTACCACATTCCTACAAAGAAAATATGAAATATTTTACCATCATGGTTTTGGCACCTCCAAATATTGACCTTCGTGGATTACCTTTTGGGGGCCTGTTGAAGTTGAGCTTGAAGATGTCGAATGGGGGGGGGGGGATTTCTCAGGGATGGATAACCTTCTGGGAGGAACCCTACCAATAGAGGGGAGGGGATGGTGAGTGAAGTTCTAATTTTCCAGGATACCTTTTCCTACTGCTGAAAAGGGAAAATTAGAGGCTTCCCACTCTTTTAGGAAGGTGGTGTCTTGAAGATTTTTTTATATTTGCCAATATATTTTCTAGAGAATTGTGTCGGTCCTTGAAGATTATGAAATTCCTCTCCTTCCATATTCTCTGGACCAAAAATCCAGGGGTAAGTTACCATATTCTATTTAGAAGAGCACTTTGGAAAGGATTTTCCTTTCATCTCTGTAGAGTGTTTAATAAATTATGCTTATCTCTATTAGTTCTCCTGAAAATACCAATTATATGATCCCAAAGCTTAGAGGAAAAATCACAAGATTCCAGCAAGTGATTTATGATTTCAGCACCATTACTGCACAAGATGTAGAATGTGGGCCCCTGGAAGCCCTTCTTTTGTAGTTTGTCCCAAGTAAGGATGTGCTTGTGACAAAGAAACTAGAGAAAGGTGGAAATTTTGGGCCATAAATGCAGATTCCATATTTTTTTCCAGAGGGGGAATTGCTGATTTGTTTCCTTGGTTTCAAGGATAGAGTAGGCCTCATTGATAGTGAATGAACCTTTAGGGAGATGCCCTCATATCAGAATGTCGGGACCCTATTTGATTGTAATTCTTCTAGCTTTAAGATCCTTCCATGTTTGATCCTTTGTTTTGGGATTAAGACACATGTGTCATCTTCTTGGGTGCTTCCAAGTACGAAAGGGAAGAGTGCCTTCAGGTCCCCAAAAGTCCTGGACAACGGGTCAATAGTCAGCTAGCTGGTTAATATGATTATCACCTATATCATATTGGATGATGAATTTGGCCATTTTCTACCAAGAGTCCTACCAGAAGTCAGTGTGAGCTCCCTTTCTGATCTCCCATAAGTTGTGCTACTAGATGAGAGCTTTTTGAGAGTTGGAAGCTTTCCTGATGATGGATCCCAAGGGATCACTATTGAGGAGGAGCAATTGAGAAGGGTCCCAATTTGGTTCTTATTTTCTATTCCATAATTTTCCTCGGGGCATTTTATTATGAGAAATCCAGGTCCACCATATTTTTTGTGGTGAGAGTTGCGTTGTTTATTTCAATATCTCTCATTCTTAGTCCTCCCTTACTTTGAGGAAGACAAAGAGTGTTCTCGTTAACCACATCCCACTTGTTGTTGTTGGAACTTTTTCCCCAAAGGAAGGAGCGATGAATACTTCATATGGATTTCAACACTAATTTAGTAGCAGCAAGAATATAAAAGAGGTATATCGACACTGGACAAGGATTGGAGGATATATTTAATGAGGGTAAGGTGACTAGGGAGGTTGAGGGAGCGGAAGGTCCAGGAGCATATTTGAGATTCCATCTTGTGTAGGAGTTCTTTCCAAGAGGAGTGCTTAATGGAAGTTTAAAAAAGAGGCACACCTAGGCATTTTGAAGGTAAGGTGGAGAAGGTCAACCTCAGGATGCGAGAGACATTACGTTCAATGATAGAGTCTGTATTAAAGAAGAAGATATGAGACTTTTCCAGTTTGAGGGTGGTTCCAGAGGATTTTGAGAAAGTGTGAAGAATATCTCAAAGAGCGCAAGCTTCCTGAACAAAGGGGTGACTAGAGAGTAGGTTGTGATCTACGAACTATTGATAAGAGATGGAATTTTATCTTTGTAGGGAGAGGCCATGCAGGAAACCCGAGGCAATGGATTTATGAATCAATATTCCTATTCCTTCATCCATGAGGATGAAGAGAAATGAAGAGAGGAGGTCCCTTTGACGAATACCTCGAGAAAGAGAAAAGGTATCCGAGGGGGACCCATTGAATTGGATAAAAAATAAGGATGAGTTTATCAGGGAGGAAATCCAGCTGATCCACTCATGACTAAACCAAAAGGCAAGGAGCATATTTTTTATAAAATCCCAACTAAGCTTATCAAAGGATTTAGAAAGATCTAGTTTAAGGAAAATCTTAGGAGAGTGATTGACTTTGAAGGAATGAATAACTTCATGAGCTAGGATAGTACCATCCAATATTTGTCTTCCTTTGACGTACATTGTTTGTTCAAGGGAAATGAGTAAAGGGAGAAGAGGCTTGAGGCGGTTATATACAACTTTGGATATGATTTTGTAAATTACATTGTAAAGGGAGATGAACATGAACTTAGAAGGAAGGGAGGCTCAAGTTTCTTTGGGTACTAGAGTGAGGTGGGTAGCATTGAGAGAAGGAAGGTTCCACTACTTTTGACATTACTCTTCCACCACTTCATGGACCTCATGCTTAAGAAGGTTCCAATAGTTGTGAAAGAAGTTTATAGTAAATCCATCTAGTCTAGGTGTTGTATCATTGGACATTTTATTCACTGCTAGTTTGTGTAACAGGTATTTCTCCCGTGTTACGTGCAAAAGCACCAGCCTTACGTCAATGGGATCATAAGGAAGAGTTCATGGAAAAAACAAAAACAAACAATATTTGTAACATAAAATAGATATACACAATGGTTAAACTAAACAGAACAAAAATTTTACCTTCTTTCTTGTAAAGTGGGCCACCATGGCCGTCTTGGAAGTGGTCCACCTCTCCACAGGATAATTCTCTGGGTGGGTATGAAGAATGTCTCAACATACAATGTGGGAATGGTATGGGGATAATGATGGAAAAAGGGTGTGTGAATACCTTAGAGCGAAGGTGTCCCAGCGTACTCACAAAATGAAAAGTGGGAAAAAAGTTTTGAATGTGCAACTGTTTTGGAGTACTTAACAATGTATATATAGTATGATCCATGGTTTTTTAACCCTTATGTGGTAACGAATAGTATTTTCTGACCTTTTCTCCTTTTTAGGGTTTTTGAACCCTTTTTAGGGTTTTTAACCCTTTTTAGGGTTTTTGACCTGTTAAATTTGAGCATATAGATATGTAGACAAACACACAACTCACAAAGAAGATCTCACAATTTACTCAGCCATTGAAGAATGAAACAGTGCAAAAGGCTTGAAGTTGTGAATGCTTTCATTAATAAAAAAAGTAATCTAGATAGATAATTACAATGAAGTACAATGGCTTTAATAGCGACAAGCAATTCAAATCCACATGAGGAAGTTCGAATTGATTAGACTCTACTTGACTGTAGGTAACCAAGACTTGTCTAAATCACTATCGGAGGACCCAGTAGTTAACTGTCCTTGTCTAAATCATAACCGGAGTTCTAAAACACAACCAAGTGTTACATTTAGTATTAAATAATGGTTAATTGACTGTGGTAGGTGAGAAAAACGACCCACATA
>LPNX010640074.1:1057971-1079512 GCA_001517045.1 Pseudotsuga menziesii | reverse complement strand
GACTATAAATAGACTGGATGGACTCCCGATTTAGACATGACTCCCGATTTAGACATATGACCAAATTTGGACAAGGGAGGATTAATAATCCTAACATGACCCTTTTTAGGGCTTTTTACCCTTTTTTGGGAAAGTGTGAAGGTAAACCATAATAAATGTCCATTATCCCTTTATTTATGGGAAGGAATAATGGTGTTGTAGACCATTTTTTGTGGAAATAAAATTTTTAAGGTCAAAAGTAAGGGAAATATGGTAGAAATATGATGTATGTATGTGGTTTAGACCATGTATAGCTAGGTGAAATTTTTTTGTGTTAATAGTTTGACATCTTGAAGAGAGATGGGTTGCATGAGTGATGCATTATGATTAGCTGTGATGATGCTGGGAATATGCTAGGTTACTTTCTCGATTCCATTGGCTCTGTATATAGCCGATTCTGCCAGAAGATTTAGAAAATATGGAGTCATCTCTTGTTCAATGTCTGACTATTCCTCTAGGACTTCACCATATTATGTTTCGAGTTTAGAGATGTGATTGTTCATTTCATGTTGTATCGTGGATCTGTGAAAGAAAGTTGTGTTTCTATCTCCTTCCTTTAACCATTTTACTCTGGATTTATGCTTCCAGATAATTTATTATGGATTACAACATTTGTCTAGTTGAGACATGAGATCCTTTTCTTTATGTTTAATTTCCTATGATATTCCATCAACCATTATGGAGTGGTGAAGAGATTCAAGGTTTTCCTCAATTCTTTTTTTGTCTTTGAAAATGTCACTAAAAGTGGTGTGATTCCATAGCCTGAGTCTAGATCTGAGAGATTTATGTTTTTGCTGCATAATGGCCATTTTTGACATTCCTATCGGATGCATCTCGAACCACCAGAGGCTGACGGATTCCATGAAAGTCTGATGAGAGAGACAAAAAATTTCAAATCGAAAAGGGTGGCAGAGATGGTCACTAAAACTCTGCTAGTTTAAGTCAACGGGCCAGTGATTTGAGCTTGTCGTTGGAAGAACCGAGGAGTATATGAGCCCACCTACTTGGAAACATTCCTCAGAGATCAAGAAATGATCTAATTGCTTGTGTATGTGATGGATCCCTCCTCTACAATTTTTCGAGGTGAAAAAACCAGAGGAAGTTTGTAGATACACTAGTCTTCAATCTCTTATAGCATCCTTGAAGAGGAGTTCTTCCACTGAAATAACTTTTAATTCTCCTTTTCTTCCCCAAGGGAGGTGATCAAGTTGAAATCCCCACCTATGATGTGCAAGGATTCCTGATGAAATAAGGAAAACCAGTTCATGAATTGCAAAAGCTTGAGCTTGGGTTATAGCGGTTGGGGTTTGTAGATATTGATAAGGTGGCCATGGATATTGGTTCCAAGGATGTGGAAGGAAGAATTTATCGCATGGGAACAAGATGAAGAGTCACTGCAGAAAATATATGTAGGTTTCCATGCAATGGAAATGCCTCCAAATCCTCCATTTGCATTTATCACAATAGTTTGGCCTCCTTTCCAATTTTTTTCCATTATCAGGTGTAGGTTTTATGAGGAGCACTTTGTTTCCTAAATGAAGAGAATTGTAGGCTTATCTTACTGGATTTTTCTTTTTAGAATTATTTTGTTGGTAAGACCATTTATACCTCTAACATTCGAGGAGATGATCTTCACTGAGAACCGAGGGATGAGGAGGGGAAATTTTTTGTTAACTGGGCATATTGCCTTGATTCTACCAATCGGGTGCCTAACAATTTTATCCTTTGTAGAGATGATTTTCTCCCTATTTTTTGTTTTCTTGTATTGGTTTGTTCCTTCCTTTTTGTTGCAGATTGAGGACCCCAAGTTTGTTTTTATCTTTGGATTTAGCTAGGGCCTCTTTTAATAGTTGGATCTAGTGATCCAGAATTGAGATGAAATATTTTTTGGTGCAGGAACCTTCTAGCCCAAGGAAATTGACATCTCCCAGTACTATCTCCAACATCTCTTCATCCATAGGGATTTCGGAGCCAGATATGTAGAGCTAGGGAGTGGGGTAACTGCAGGATGTGAGGTCTAACTAGGTTGGTCTATTGATTCCATTTCTTGGGACTATGCGAGAGGCAAAAAGGTACCTGGGTTAGCTTGAAGAGAGATGGGTAATGAACTAGATAAATTTTCTTGGGGTGCCTTCTTTGGGCTTGGATCTTCCATCAAGTTTTCCTGATAGCTTCCTACTATCTTGAAGCTACCATTTGTGGAGGGGGCCTCAACTTTGGGAGTGTCTCCTGAAGGATACTTTCCTTAGAGCCTCTTTTTACCGAGTCTTTGGAAACCTTCTACATCTTTTTATTCATTCTTCAGGTTTTTGTTGGGTTTGTTTTGGGGACAATATCAGAACAAGTTTCCATGATCATGGAACTTAAGACATCTAAAGGGAACATATTCATAGTCCAGCAGTTGGACCCAATCTGATTCTTCATGGATGAGATTGATGGCATCCGGTAGGGCTTTAGCAATATGCATGTAGAGACAGATCCATGCATAGGAGGTGAATTTGTTGAGATTTGTTTGGCCATCTAAACACACAAAGGTGCCAAGGGTGTTTCTAATGTGCTTCATTGTTTCTTCTTTTCAATATTCCGAGGGAGGCAGGACATCCTTCTCCATACTTGTGCCCAGGTGAAGTATTCTTTATTTGGGAAAAATATTTTCATCCAGTTTTTTGGATACAGACCCACAGATTTGAAGAAATAGGGGCCACCTTCGTCCACTTTGATTTTATCTTAAAGGTGATGAAATATGATTGTGAAGAAACCCTTGGATCCTAGTTGTATTTCAATGTGTGATTTATGTTTCCATTTAGTAGCTATCAATGGAAACAGAACCTCTCAATGCTTGCTCAATGGGACAGAAGCCTATGAATTTTCCAATGAGCATGTGGTCTCTCAGGAACTAGACTTGGCCATTTATATGCATGGCATGGATGAGTAGGCTAGGTCTTGAAACACTCTTGGAAATGCAGGTGCTAGTTTCCTGCAGGTCAGAAGATGGAGGCTTCTGAGGCATGTCAGAAGGTGCAGGGGTTATTTTTGGAGAGTCTATGTTGGGAATTGGGATATATTATAAGCCTATTTTTCACCGTGGAGGCAGTCATATGATGCATTGTGATGTATGCATATTCAGGATGTAGTGAGCTTTGGGAGGGGACAACAACCCCTCCCCAGTCAGAGACCATGGGGGTAGTTCAGAGCTAAGAGAAAGATAGGAATACGAGGGTACATGAGGATCCAAAAGGTTTAGAAGTCCCTTGGATAAAACCTAACTAGCATTGAACAGCGAGCCATATCCCACACTAGGATTCCCCCCCCCCCGACTGATTTCTCTCCTTCTCTTTCTTCTATTCAGAGATGTCACAAGAAATATTTTGAATGCAGATTTTGCTCATAAATCATAATATTTTTCCTTCTTTAATACAATACATCCTTCCACCAAGACTAAATTTTATAAGGGTCTCCCATTACATATCACTAAAATATAAATAAAACCAATAGTTAAGCGAAACAAGGGTTGGCTAAGAGGAAAGGTTGTGCCTCCTCACTTTGTAAAATATTTTCCTCTTCCTCCATGATATCACCTCTTTTCAATATTAACTTATTTAATAAAATAAATAACTCTCCTTAATGGGGTTGGCATGCCCTCTTCCATCGAGTTCATGTTATTTTACCATAAATGCCAATTCCTTATTCCATGTGCATCCCTCCAGGTGGAGTCGAGTTTTTTAAAAATAAGGGTGGATCCTAATTTCTATTCTCCTTCGTTATTTAGTTTTCATATTGATAAAATATACATTTACAAGCAATTAATCCCCCATATATAAATATATATTTTAATATGTTTTCTCCCTGTTTGAAATATAAAGTCTTTGCTATACCTATTCATAATGACCATCCATAAAATATACATGGTACTTTCCTTCCTCATATATATATATATATATATAAGGTTAATTACAAATACATTTATGAGTATGTTTTTCCTCCCATATCAATAGTATACCTTTGTGATATTAATGGCCTATCTAGCAATAACAACAATAATAATAATAATAAAATATCTACGATGATATACTAATATCAATAAGGATAATCTAATAATGAATAACTCTTTAGACTAAACATTTGTAGTAAGGCCAAAGGCCTTGAAGTAGGAGGACACTTAAAAGTTTAAGTGGTTAAGTGAGTATTAATAACTTATCCTTTCTTCAAGTTCTTGTGGCATCAAGATAGCACCTATCATCCATTAAAGGATTTTTAGACAAAACCTCTCTTTCACTAGTGGATTCATTCCCTTATCATTTAGTCAAGTCAAGCATGGATAATTTTAGGGGTATATATAGCCCATGGGTTATATAAATCCCATGGGCTATATTATGGGGGTTATAAAAATTTAGTGGGCCATTTTATTATATGGAAAGGGTCTTTTCAGCTAAAATATATTTTTCTGATATTTATTAGAAAAATAAATCCAAAATGAATAGACTCCCATATATTAATGAGGAAAATGATAAAAATATTTTCTCCCTAGCAAAATATCGCTCCAATGTATCTTTCTTCCCCAATTTCTAGATAAAATATAGTGAAATCATTATTTCACCCCCAATTTTTTGTAATGGAGGATCCCAAGGGTTATTTTTCCCTCCATTTTCCTTGTAATTTAGGCATATGGTTGCATTTTCCTGTATGTTTAATCAATTTCATGTGTTATCTTCTTTCAACCCTTGATTTCTAGTATGGGAGGGAAAATCAGGGACTATATTTTTCTATATAAAGGCTACACTAATTCATGATTTACCCACATCATGTTGCGCATATAGGGTGAAGGTTTTGGTTGATGTAATTCCACTTTTCATTCCTATATTTCTCAACATTTTAATATTCGCATAACATTACCATTGTCGAAAGCTCAAGCCTTGAAAGGGCATGATACACATGCAATTTATCAGAGAATACAAACTCACATCATACTTTTCATCCAATAATTAACATAGTATATTTTTTTATCAAACTTTTTGTGATTTTCATCCATGATTACAATATATTATTATATTGTAAATTTACCTTTTATCATGGATGCTTTTTGAGGCCTGTCGAATTCTAGGGAACTCTTGTTTCTTACGGATAATTCAATGTTATTAGGGTTTTATTATATCCTAGGAGTTTTAGTGCTTTGAAACTGTTATAGAGCTAAAAATGATATGATTTATTTTATGCCTTGTCATGTTTAAACAGTCGAATATAATTTATATGTTGTTAATGAATCCTATTCGTGATGGAGAGACGCCATATGGTTTTTATATATTCAAACTAAATTTGACCTAGTTGTATAAAATATGATTTTATTAGGATCTTGCTTTGCAATTATTATTGGATCTAAGGCGTTAATGAGAATGTATATGTCCATATTTTATGTCTCTTATTTTTTATGTTTCATATGTTTGTAATATAAATGAATGAATCTTGATTATAATGGTGGGGTTATAGTGGAATGGTCATTATTTTGGTTTTACTCTTGTAGATTTTTCCAAAGCATGCTGGTAGATTCTTTTATTTGTATTGAAAAGTTCATGTCTAGTATTTTTTTTATTTGTATTACAAATCTCTTTAATTTTATTTGTGACCTAATGTTGCTGGGTTCGGTACTTGTTTTACGATATTTGTTTTTTGTAAAGGTCATTTAGAAGCAAAAGGTTTTTTGGTGATTTATTTTGATGTGTAATTGCTATCATCATCCAGAAATGGATTTATTTATGTATGATAAATAAATCATTTAGTTCATTTCCATCATGTTTGTATATAATATGTACATAACATGTTTAAATATTTTTTTTTGTTGGCAAAGTGGTGGAACCCACCTGACTAGTAGGGTTTCCATTGGCTGAGTGGCCATGAACCAGGGGCATCTAAGTCATCAAGATCACTCGGGGATCGCACCCGGCCTGGACCGCACCAACCCTTAACATGGTTGTATTTTTGGTATCCAACGGTATTAGAACCAGTGACCTTCCAGCTTAGGGGGCGTCTTAACCATACCCTTCCACCAACTATTCTACATCTTGTGGATATGTTTGACTTGATATATAGACATTATACTATTTGATATGTAGTATTTTGCGTTCAATGAGGGTGATAAAGAAATTTTACCACATTTTACATGCTTTCAAAATTTTGAAGGACATGGATACAAACACCTCCTCAGTTTATCTAAGAAAACGTAGTATTTAACATATTAGTTCTAATGATATGAGTGATGATGCATTAATTTTATTTCTATTCTTGTTTTTTTTTTGGAATTTGCACTATTATATTATATAACAGAGGAAAAAAAATTATAGAAAGTTAACTTGGCTACCTGAGGTTGAAGCAGGCAAAACCCTCTCCATAGCCTCTAAAAAAATAATAGCCTTTTGACTATAATCATGATTAAGATGTCCATGAATGAGAGACTTAATTACAATAATCCATAATAAAAAAAAACTAGCTCCTATATTTGAGCGTAGCCGAATATTTTCTCGACAGAAGTAAAAACAGACAGTGTCATGAGAAATTCTTAAAACTAACCAAAACAAATACTAGATACTTGACCAAAAACCCTGGTTGAAATGATCATTAAACTGGAGGGGTTTCTTCAATGATGGGGCAGGCCCATCGTTCTTTCTGTGACAAATTAGGCGAGGTGGTGGCAGCATTCGGGGCCAGAGAAAGAGAATGCAGCTGAAGCTCAGACTTTTGGGCCGATGATTCCTTCAGACACTTGAGGAGAGGCTCCACTGTAGAGGGAACCGAAAAAGGTTTGACACATGCAGCTTTCGTAGAGCAACTAGTTGCACTCCCACTTCCACCAAGAGTAGTGAGAGCCCGACCACTAGATTCACTGCCACTAGCACCTCCACCCTGAGCACACCCCCCATCTTTGCTCATGTTCAGACTAGAGATGATAGCCTTGCGTTTCCATGCAAAGGCGTTGTCCATGACCGTAAGTTGGGCGTCAATCTCTGCAATTTTATCTTTCATGGAGTGAACAGCTATTCGAGCCTCATACCAATTATTGAGCATGTCCTTCGGCAGGATGCAAAGCATGTTCTTCATCATCCAATAGTGGTTAATTTGGTTTCCCTCCTCACCCGTCGAGAGCTTGTGGTTGAGGACCCAATTTTCCTAGGCTTCCACCAAAACATGGATGAGTGGAGAGATGTGAGGTTGATAATCCATTGGGATCTAAGCACTGCAACCCCACTGGGATTTTCCTCACCCAGAGCTAGATCTTCTAGGAGTTCCTCTCTATTAGGACATGGCTACCAACTTGAACCTAAAACCAATACGCAGAGGAGCGTTCTTTCCTATACTGAACCTTGAGCACACTGAAACAAATACACTGCAAACCTCCCGCAGCACTGCAAACCTAACAATGCTTCTATCTAAGGCATAAAAATTGACATTATTCTGAATAAGACATTTGTCATTCCAAATACCTACAAGCATTAACAATCGTTGTAGAGCCATGAATGCACCTAGGAGGACAGAACTTCACTAGCCTGGGTCGCATGAGCTGAAGTGACAGAGGAAACTTCTCCCAAGCATAGAGATCCTTGTATATGTTGAAGAGGTGTGCTGTCTAGATGGGTGTCCAAAAGAGTGACACGTGCTCTTTACGGTGGCTGGCAAGAGGGACGGATGTCGCTGGAGATATCACCTACATACAGGCTTCTTTATATTCTTGTTAGTGTATGTTCTTATTTATAATTACCATTGCAAGTTTCTAACTAACTCTAAAAATTCTAAATCAGATGGCATAACTTTTATTTTAATTGTCAACAAAAAAAGGAAAACGTGGCATTAATATTTATAAACATATAAGCATCTTATTTTTTCTTAAAAGGTATCTTAAATATGAGATATTTTGAAAATAATATAATTGGGAATTCATACACTATATTAAGTTTGTGAGTCTCGATAATAATCAACATTGTAATAATGGTTCATTGGTGTCGTAATCACTCCATAATGTAAAGTGTTCAATTCTATCAATTTTTCAGTATGTCAAGATTGAGGTCTCCACATGTACGTTGGACCATTAAGGGACGAGATAAAAAGTGGATTCCCAACTTTCCCTAAATCTAGTTAGTGTAGTTGCATTTCACCAACACCTCTAGTTTTGAGTGACCCAATACTACTTATGAAATGTATAAATAAATCCCTTCTCTCCTCATTCATGCATTTGTTCATTTGAGGGTCTAGGATTTGAGAGATTTGAGCTTTGGTATATGCTCTTCTATTGCACTACCTTAGTAATTTGCAAAATCAAAAGTTGAGTCTTCCTAGAAAATGATTCACCAAGACATTAAAAGATTTTATAATTTCATGAAAGATTTTCCATTTTCTTACAATATTTATAATTCAGTGAAATATTCACCAAGATTTTACAAGATTATATAATAGAATGAAAGATTAGCCAGAAAATTATATATAGATTTTATATTTTTGATAAAATAGCCTTCAATTTTTCCTATATATTAGGGATATTCACCAATTTATTATACATAAATTTATGGGGCATTCTTAAAATTATGCATGAAGTCAAGCCCTTCAGTCTCCTAAGTATACCAATGCAATTCATAACTTAGGAAAATACATCAACATTACTTATCATGCTTTATTGACATGCCTTAATATTTATCCCAAAATTTTGCACATTGTAACTTTTATTTGTATTTCTATGACGAAATAATCGGGGTAGCGGAGGTGATGTTACATACTCCCCCCTTTAAAGGTACATCATCTTCGATGTTCATGCCCTTTAGTATTTGTTGTCAACTTAAAGTGTGTTTGCAACACCATTCTTTAATTATCTTTGCTCCCTTGGAGTCTTTCCTTTTTTATATCTTCAATGTTCCTTATCTTTCTCAACCTATTCTATTTACAAACATTACAATATTTTTCGAACATTTATCAAAAAACATATACATATATGTGATATTTTTTAAATCAAGAGACGTTATCGTTGCTTTTAATGACAACTTTTTAAAACTTAGTATTACTCTCCAGATGCACCTACAACATTGTTAATCATACATAACATATATAAATTCATGATTTAAAATAGTATCATTCATGCATCTATATCTCATGACACATAACTTTCCATATTCAACTTTTATGTCCATACCTCTCGTATCATGCTACTACTTCTCAAGTACCTTTTTAATAATTTCACTTTGCTTAGCAACAAAAATAATCATATCTAACTAACATAGCATTTTCATAATCATAATTTTTTCACATATTAGAAAGCATTACCAATTCACAAAACAATAAAACTTTTAACACATTTATGGCTCGAGGATTCAACTCATATATAACTTTGCAGGAAATGTTTTATTTTTCATCATATCATGGTGCATAAAATACCAAAAATAATATTTACACTCATACTTTTTTTGGTATGGCATTCATGTTCCAAAAATTTATTGGCTAAAATATACTCCTAGAAGTTCAGGCATGTGTGTGTGTGTGTGTGTGTGTGTGTGTGAAGGTCATTTCCTCACTAAACCACTAGTTCATGTGTAGGCATCCTCAACCTGTATATATTTTTATTCATATGACAAAAGGAAAATACCCTTCATCGGATTTTTACAGCTCTCTAGAATATATCCTACAGAGATCTTAGAAACTCTCAGAGCTTGGAATATCTAACTTTACAGAGCCTCAAAGATCTAACTTAACAAAGCCTAATCATCAAATATCATAGATCCTAAAGCTCTAATTGTCTTGAGGTTAGAAGCTCAAATATCACAGAGCCTAGAAGCTCTAATTTTCCTAAGCTTGGAAGCTCAACACCAAGTACTTAATCAAATGATCCATTATAAAAGGAATTTTAGCTTTTTATAGAAAGTTGTTTTCTAACTTTATTAGTTCATATTTAGGTTCTTTTTCTTATTCACATTTTTATTTCCATTTTCTCTTGAATTCAAATTTTCTTAGCAGTCTTTACTATTCAAGTGCCACCAAATTTATTAGGGAAATTTACTGCCTAAAGGTTGAAATCTCTTAGAGCTAAATATCTCTATTACGCATAGTCTAGTGACTCTCAAGTTTCCCAGAGCATGACCTCTCACACTAACCACAGTTCCTGGTAGATCACTTTTATCTCATATCCTGATAGCTAGATTACGACAGAGCTTTAAAGATCTCTTTTATTTTTTGTTTCAATGGTAAAGGGTTCATTTTTCTCCTATTCATGTTTTTTATTTTTCCTAGGACTTTCATGGTTAGTAACTACTTTTCCCCCATTGGCCACTTGTCCCCCTTAGGGATGAGTAAAACATTTATAATTAAATTAAATAAGAGTTTTGTCCATTCACAACAAGGTTACTCATAACCATATAGTATTCAATTAAAATTATTGAGTACTTAATTATTTACATGTCCATCTCTATAATTTAAGTTTTAATGTAGGAAGTTTTCATAAAATTTTAAGCGACTTATAACCTAGGTCGTCCCCCATGATTAGATAAAAAAATTCATAACTTATTTATTAGATTAGTATTTGGTTCTATTAAGTTTATTCCTCTTATTCCATGTCTCATAAATTTATGATCAGCTCTTAAATTATGGTCTTATTGAAACTTCTATATCTCATTACAAGCAATAACCTCAAGAAACTTTCAATCATAATGACATATATTTAATAATTTTTCAAAAATAGACATTTAACACATGAAATATCACAATCATCACTAATTATACTCTATTTTCTAGAGCCTACAAGCTCCACATCAAGCCAAACCTTTAATAATTATAAACATTCTTGATGTTCCTGAGCCCACCGACTTAACACCATATCAACATGTTAACTCAATAATCTTGATTTTCCAGAGCTTACATGCTCAACATCAAGGTATGTTTATCTAAGTTCTCCAAGACTTAATTAATAAAGGTACCTATCAAATCATATTCAAATACCACTATAATATTGTAGAGGAGGTGTAAACATTTTAGTAAAATTGTAACTTTCAAATTTCATAACTTTTTACAACACATAAATCTTAGTCTTATTTCTTTTATCATTATACAATATTGCATAATCAATTTTAACCAAGTAAACAATTATTCTAATTCAATAATGATCCTTGGGGTACCTTAATCACTGTGAACACCTAAGGCATCTTACCAACACCCTTCAACATACTTTTACTAGCTTTACCATGTATTAAGTATTTCTCTTTCTCCATCTTTAAACATAAGAGAACTTTCCTTTATTCTTGTGTTCACCAAAAAAAACATGTTTAATAGTCATTATTTCAAATTTTCATTCAAGTTAGCATTATATATATAAAGTTGTATTGTATCCATTCTTTTAAGACACATGTAGCAATCATTTTCTAAAATCCTTATAACCAAGTAAAACCTCTTATATGCATTCAAATAGTCATGTTAATTCTTTGGAAATCCTTAGCATGCCACTATCAATCGTAATCTTTAATCTATGATTGAACAATTATCCAAGTAATCAACTTAAATTATGCTTTTCTATAGCATAATTAAAATTACTCATACTTTAATGCATAACTTTCCTACTACGGGTAATGGCTTCTTCTTTCCATACTTACAAGAAGGTAGGTATTCTAATCATGACCTTAGAATTTAAGGTCAACATCAACAATATATTTCTAATGTCATGCACTTATTTATTATCACTTCTTAATTCTTATAATGTATATTCTCAACATAGCATTTTGATAACCTTTAATAATAATCAAGAAGTCATATTGATTCTAGATGTTAATTTTTTCCATCGAGGAATTTATCTTTTTCTTTTGATTATCATACTAATTTCCATTTGATCGTGCTTCTTGCCACCATATAACTACATGATTGAATCAACATTATGCATGTAAAATAGCATAATCATGTCTTTGCATAGGTCCACCAATTAAGAGATTGTTAGCATGGTAATATCTGATTTATTTTTTATTCACAAATATTTACTATCTAATGAAATCAAACATTTCATAAAGTCTATCTTCAGTCAATACTTCACTCTTCACGCATTTATGCAATCTAGCTTACATGCCTTCAAGCATATGAATTTAGGCAAACTGGTTTATGTATTTTAGGGGTCATAATATTAGGCTATATCCTTTCTATAGCATGCATGCCAATAAGTAACACAAAATTCTGCATTCAAATAATCGATTCTTCATACATGCGTGTATGCGATTTCATTAGGTATGAGCATTGTTAACTTGCTCTGATACTAATTGTAACAAACCCAATTTCATATCCCATTTCCCAAAGTAGAATAGACGAAATTGGGTTTGTTACATCATACAAAAATTTTTTACATTAAAGATGAAAAATTCATTTACATAAAAAATGCTAATCTATCAAGCATTTGAATATAAAAACTATCTTTATCATTATTATTTAAATAATTAGATCAACAACATATTTATCTTAGAAGCTGATTCCATCATGATGGTACTTGATCTAACGAAGAGCACTCACATCATCCCATTTAAAAGCACAATGAAGGCACCCTATGCAACCCTGCTATAAGGTCACACCTGACTAGGTCCAATGGACCGATTGACATCTCCAAGTTATATACATAAATATAAAAAACTTTAAAAAAAAACTATCTAAAAGTAAATCACCCTTTTATTCCCATATTTACTTTTAAAATAAGAATACATCATCTTTCTCATTATAACAAGGGATGCAAGCAACAAAGTCCCTGTCTTTGAAAAATAATTGAAATGAAATTTTTTCCTAAGATAAAAAGAAAAAAAATGAAATTAACATTTTGTGGAAGATGAAAAAAAGAAAAAACTCTTATAAATCATATCTTATATTTTCTCAATAAATTTTTTGAAATTTAATATATTTATAAAGATTAATAGTAATCTAAATGAAATAAGATATTGATTTTTTTATTTTTGATTTCTTAAAAAAATTTGTTCTCAATTTCATTTAAGGTTTAAAGAAATGGTTATAAATAATCTTTTTATGCATTCAAAATCATGATTTTTAGTTTAAAATTTACAACTTAACTTAAAAATTTATATAATATAAAGTTAACAATAACTTAAAAAAATCAAATTATTTAATATTTAAGTTGTTTTATTATATTAACATTGATTATAAAAAATTGTATAGTATAATATTGATGATACGAAAAGAGATCCAAATAAAAATTGAAATTATTTAACATTTAAAATGTCTTATTAATTTAAAATTGATTGTAAGAAAATATATAATATGGTTTTGATCGTAAAAAAATATCTAGAATATTATAGAAATTTAATATTAAAAAAATTAAGCATATATATAATTTTACGTTATTAATTTATTCTCATTGAAAATGTTTTTAATTTATTAATTTATTTCCTTTAAAATATTTTTAATATAAATTTAGTTGTAATTATTAAAACTAGAAATGAATAATAAATTTAAGATTTTGTTGAAACATAATGTGGTGATTACTCTTTTTAAATTAACACGAGACAAAAATTTTAACCATAAGTGATAAATTTTGACTATAGATAGATTTCCAAAATATTTGTTTTTAGTTGTTTTAATCTTTAAAAAAATGAACTTTTATTTTAATTTATTCATTTATTCAACCTTTTAGGTGTTATTAGAGCTAATCCATATAGCGCTCTCTAGAAATTTAAAAAGGAAATAGTAACTTGAGAAAAAGATAAAGATTATTCAGAATTGTTTACACTCTTAAAGAAAATGAACAATTTTAAAATATTTCCATATAAATTAACAAAAAAAATGGTTTTCAATAATTCTTATTCACTAATTGAATTTGCAACAGATGTGGCATGCCCCATTCTTTGAACACATAATCATCAACTTTTTATTTTGAAAGAACGAGCAATATATAACAATAGACTTCAGGTGTAACACACCAAATAATTGTAATTTATTAGTACTTGGAATAATTATTATTTTTAAATATTTTGACAAGAAAGTCAAAATTAATGTAATGGATTATTTGTATTTAATAATTAAATCACTAAGAGGAATTAGAACTGAATTAGTTGATGAAAGAGTGTTTCTTGACCCACAAGGGGAAAAGACAAGTGGCAAAAGCTGTTGAGTGAGAACTCAAGTGATGCAGGAGGCATCTTTCCCAAAATTCGGTCCAAACTCCTTATGGAGAACTAAAGAGAAGGAGGGTCATAAATGACCAAGTCCTAGGAAAAATACTATAAAATAGTATGTCCATCAAGCAAGCATGAGGCTATAGAGTTGTCAGGGAATTGATTTGTTGATGCAAATAGATGGCGCATTAAATGGATTTTTTCCTTGTGGTTCAACAAATAGGCTCGTGGGTTTTCGAGAACATAAGACCTGGCTGCTCTACGAGTTGGTTGGGATGAACAAAAGCTTCAATTCTGTTTTTGTAATAGTGCTTTCAGGTTCCCTACTTGATTTCTTATTTGTTTTAGTATTGATAATTTATAGAATGAATATATATTTGAATCGTAAATACATTTTAAAATGGGAATTATACTGTGCATATGCTCTTAACCTTTTTCTTATTGTCTATGTTATATTTTAGTATAAACTGTTATGCATCTACAGAATATACAAGAATCGTAGATCCTATTAATTCTTTCAATTATGTCTACATATTTTCTTTTAATATATTTTAAATGCATATATATCTAAGTCATTTTAAACTAATCGTATACCCCTAGTTGTCAAGATTATCCACACTGAGTTTATCTTTGTTCTAGTTTATTTATTAAGTTATAACTTCTTCCAAATAAATATATGTTTTGAGAGTACATACTAGCTATGTCGAGATCTCATTATCGTAGCTAACTTAAGAATTTACTCAAGGAATCACAAAGTAAACCCAAAAATCAAATAACCACAATGAAAAGTTAAAGAATATCATCACTAAATGAAAATATTGCAGATGGTCGAATAAAATATTCATAGATATACAGAGTAGAGTCGAAAGGCTTCTTCATGTATTAATAAACTAGACCGTGATTCTCTAGATCTATGTTAAATCAACATTAATCAAATATAAGACCTCTATTAGTTGGGTATTCATACTCATTTGGGACCAAATATAATTATTTCAACATAATATTTTATAAGTAAATCAATACATGTCCAGCTTACAGATCCACATAACAAACTCAACAATAATCACATCTAATTAAATTGAAAAGAATATATTATCAATCAAATAAATTTAATATGAATGCACAGTTTCTATTCACAGGTATCCACACCCAAAGACAGATCGCTCTGTCAAAAGAATTTAGTTCACAATCGAATCATATCATCTAAAAAGGAATAACAATATTTATTGAGCTTCGAGCTTCAATAGAATAATATCAATAAACAAAGTTTTCTAACTGTAAACATTTTTGTGGCATGTAAGACAATCTATTGAAATCCACAGTATAGAACAAAAAAAAATGTACATCCGAATAGGATGGAAAATCAAAGACATTGAAACGTGATAGGTTACGAAGCCATATTATAAGCTAGTAAAGGCCCATAAGGGTTTTAAAAAGAAAATAAAAACTTATCTTCGCAACGGCTGTGAAATCCTATCAAATTGTAGACTACGAACCAATGGGAAACCATTGCAAACCCGTATCTAAAATAGTATTACCATGTCGATTGTTGATGAATCCAAGTTGTGAAGTAAAATCTAATAACCATGCCCATAGATACATGCATAAAGAAACTAAGTAGCATTAGCATTTTTTATTTTGGGGTCATGAATGTATTCTTGTAATTCAAACAACCTTAAATGAAAACCCTCACCTTTGTACATAGAATAAGGAATCCTGAGAGGAGGTAACCATGTCACTTCTCTTGTTAGGCCAGGCTTGGAGACCTGCAATATCCACATTTACATATTTGTTAAAAAAAGTGTGCAATGTAAGCTGTAAAAAATTTAGTAAATAAGGAAAAACATGGTGTATAAACCCTTACCTTTCCAAATGAAGTATGGGTTTTGAGAATGGATCTATGTTCATCTGAATATTCATAAGCATCTCGCACATCAAAATTTCAGATTTATAAAAACCACTTTCATAAAAATGAATTGAACAATTTTATAAGACTTATCGATTAAGGATGGAACTCACCTCGCATGAACGTAGAGAGGGCTAGGAGTCAACTCTTATTTTTTCCCCTTATTTCTCCTCTTCCTTCTCAACGACATAAGACCAAGAATTAAACTCTATAAGTTTTACTTTAAATCTTTAAAAATTGAACTTGCAGAATCGACATGGGAGGATTTTTCTTCTCTTACCTGGTTAAGATAGGAAAGCTGGAAAGTGTTTTCTAAAAGCTCAAAGAAGGACCGACTTCCCTTCATAAATCACCAAAAAGGCTGAGGCCATAATGGCATCCACTTCACCATTAACTAGCCTGATGAGAACCTTCAAGTAAAAGTCAGGATTGGATCAAATAAAAATATTTTTTATTAGATTGTAGAGAGCCAAGGCCAAAGACTATGCAGTGCAGTCATGAGTGGTTTATTTTCTCTTCTAGAAGAACAGTTTACAGACCGAAAGAATGTAGCAAAAAAAATCCATAAAACATAAAGACACGTTAAAACCCTATGGAAAAACCTTTCATGTGATCATGACAAGTGGATGGTTGATATCCTTGTCGGCCCACAACACATACAAACAAGTTTTTCCATTAAATATGCCTAGCTACACTATCAACTCATAGTCATGGCTAAGGATTCAATATTATTACAATCCATTAAAATCTTTGTGGTGCCATAACCCTTGTTCCTCCCCCTTATTTATTTCTATGACAACTTTATTTAAAATAGTATTCGGTGATAGGAAATCTCGTGAGGTAGGATTAAACCATAATATTGGGCTTGAATCCTTTATAAGGTTCTAGTCATAGCTTAAACTCTTAATCAAGTTACTCATGACACCACCCTTTCCACACATGAATTATGAAGGGTGAGTTTAACAACTAGGATGAGCCTTAAGGGTAGCTAGGACTAATCTGTATGTTTATGCTTAGGTCCTAATAACCAAAACATTAAAAATAAACCTAAAGGAATAAAAACATCACCTTGGAAAGACTGTGATAAGGTCATCGTGACTTGAAGGAAATGCCACAAGGGGCTTAACCTGTCAAACAAATGTAGAACCAACTCAACTTAAAATTACATGCATAAATATATGTGACGACAATTACAAGATGTTGCGAACAAATTTACATGTTATGCAAATAATAATATAATAAAGTAGGTTTTATTTATTTATTTATGGATTTTATGGAATTGTCATAGAATGGTATTAGAGCTTGGTTGCAACACTTGGCCATAATGAGATTAACACTGAAACTAATAAAACAAAAAAGCTAACTTTATTTTTTGTGGTTTGACTCTCTTACAAACATGAAAAAAAGAATAACCTTGTTTTTTTGCAGGAAATTATGGAATATGTGGGAATGGTTGTTGAAGAGGAATCACATCCTAGGAATCCAATACATAATGAAGAAGGTAACATAAGGGATGGTGAAATATGGGTAAATTTAAATCAAAGTATGAACAATAACCCATCTTAATTACAACAAACAATAAAAGAACTAAGGGAAGAATTAAAAGGAGTTAAAGAAGATAAAGAATAGATCATGAAAGAAAAGGAAGAGTTAAATAAAAATCTATTGTCTAAACTACACAATAATGAAAAAGAGAAAAAGAAAGAACACGAACTTAACATGACAAGAACTACACCTTACAAACGGTAAGGAAACTAGAATTTTCCAAACATGAGACAGAATCTTCAAGCGAAAAATCAGCTAATACTGAAAACATCAATATTCTAGTGAAAGTAATGGCAGTAACCAAAAGAAAAAGAAATAAAAACCGTATGAATAAATTTCAATTGAATTCAAAATGATCAAACCTTTTATGTTTAATGGAGACATCGAAAAATAATAAGAAGCGGAAGATTGATTATTTGGAATGGAGAAGTATTTCCGTATTTATAACTATTCTAACGAATTAAAAGGAAAAATGGTCATCTATAACATAACAAGAAAATAAGATATCTAGCGGCAAGACATAAAGAAAGTAAAAGGCATAAAAGAATGTTATGTAATGTGGAAAAACTTCAAGAAACGTTTTAAACGAAAGTATTTATAATAAAAATATTACAAATAAGAAGATAAAGAATTTTATGAATTAAGCTTAGGTTCCATGACTATGAAATAAATTTGCAGTAAATTCTTAAGCTTGATTTGTTATGTGCCTTATATCATGGACGAAAAACAAAAAATATAACGCTTCTCGGTTGTTTACCTCTTATGTACAAAGCGCAGATTAAGTATGATAATATGAAAACTATGGAAGAGTAAATAAGAAAAGAAAACTTATTCTATGATCAGAATAAGAATAAAAGAGAAAACATACCTAACTGGGAAACTAAAAGACGTGACAATTTTGACGAGAAAAAGAAAAATACTAAGTTTTATGAGAACACTTGGAATAAATACTAGGGATATCAAGGGAATAATTATAAAAAAATTAATTCACAGAATTGTACATCAAAAGAAAGGGAACAAGCCACCACCTTTAATAAAAACACTGCACAGAGGGAACCACTAAAATGTTGGGAATGTGTTGAACCACATTACGTTAAATATTTACCCATAAGAAGTAATTTTTTTAATAGTGTTCACTCAATTCAAGAAGCTACTACTGTGGGGGGTATGGCAAGAAGCATGTCCATAATTAGTGCAGCATTAGGGAATTGACAAGAAAACCATCAAACATCAATGGTCGAAATCGAAGCTATGATAAAAGGCAAACCCATCTCTATACTAATTGATTCAGGTGTAAGTATAAGAAAGGAAAACCCATTTCTATACTAATTGATCCAGGTGTAAGTATAAGTTATGTATCACAAAGAATTGTAGAATTATATAAATTGCAACAAGATATGTTTAAAAAATCTTGGCCAATACAACTTTCTATAGGTAGAAACCCAAAAGTCACTACTTACATGAAAAACTATGAATTTATTATGAATGACTTGAAGACATGTGCTAAGTTTAATATTTTACCGTTAGGGTATATTGATTTTATGATAGGAATGGACTAGTTAGAGAGTCATAGGTTTATGTTAAACTGCTATGATAAAACATTCTCATGCTTGGATGTTAAAGGTAATACAATTATTATAAAAGGAATTCCTAGAAAGTTTACCATAAGAGAAATCTCTGCCTTAGAAATGAAATCAGATCTGTATGTAAGGGATGCAAAGTTTTTGCATTCTATGTACTTGATTACAAAGAGAAATATAATCAACTTAAAATGTAGGATATGGCAATATTAAAAGATTTCTAAAGACATATTTTCGGGAGAAGTTCCCAGACTACCTCCAAAGAGTGATATAGAATTTACGATAGATTTGGTACCGGGGGCGGTACTAACATTAAAATATCCCTAGCTGATGAATATAGTAGAGCTTACTGAACTTAAATCACAATTACATAAACTAATTGATAAAAAGTACATTCTACCTATTGTTTACCCTTGGTAAAAAATGGTCTTATTTGTAAAGAAAAAATATGGAACTTTAAGACTATGTATAGATTATCAACAACTAAAAAAATGACTATAAAAAATAGACATCCTTTCCCCCAGATTGGGGACCGATTTGATCAATTTTCAGGGGAAACCGCCATCTCCAAAATATATTTAAGATATGGATACCATCAGGTACGAATTAGGGATGAAGACATATTTAAAACTGTTTTTAGAACTGGGTGAATCCGCGGACCTGGGTAACACTTTTTGGCAAGCGCATTTCGGCAAAAACAGAAAAATGTACCTTGGTCGAGTGTTTAACAAGCCCTCGACCGAGGTTTTAATATCTCGACTGAGCTTTTATCAAGCCCTCGACCGAGGTTTTTTTCAGCCCTCGACCAAGGTATTTCTTAACCCTCGGTCGAGGTATTAAAACCTCGATCGAGGGTTAAGAAATACCTCGGTCGAGGTGCCTGTGTTAAAAAAATTATAAAAAGAGGCCGCGGGGTTAGAAGGGAATAGTAATAGGCAAATACATGGGATATGAAAACATGTGTTTAGCTAAAAAATACGTTTAGCTTATATGAGGGGGCTTAATAATCTTCTTATTGACTATCCACTGCTACATATATTTGGTATTTTTATGGAATTCTCTATAGTCCCTTCTAGTTCCAAGTGGTACACTGTCTGGTCTATTTCTTTTTCTTTAGGTAAATATGGGATTTAAAAAAATCCTCTACATTCAAATCATTTGACTCAAGCATAGGTCCTACATTATGTTGCATTCAATATTATTTCCTGAGCTCCAGTGGTGATGCTAGGTTAGAGTTTCATTGATCGTACTTACATCTCCAAGTATTCTTGCAGTTAATCCTCTGATTAAAAATGCCACATAATTCTTTTCTTTGTTGGGGCTCTGTTCCACATAGATTAGTTCTTTATATAACTTCTTTCAAGGTCTTTGGCAATTTCCAGAGGCATAAGGGAATGCCCATATCTAGTTAATTCACCTGTTACAGTGCAGGTTCTAGCACCATTTTTTTTAATATGGCATCGACATTCATCAAAGGAAGTGAGTAATAATCATTAACATAGGTTTTGAAATTCATAGTAGCTTGCATGATCCATATTTATGTGAATAGTATTCATTAACGTATGTTTTTTCAATTCACAATCGATATTTATCAGCCTTTGGTGGCAAACACAATTTCCTTCGTCTGATCTGTGTCATTTTCTTTCGATGATCTACTCTAGATAATAATTCAAGAACATTTTCTTCTTCCGTGCATATATTTATCTTTATTTGATTATTTGATCTCTCTGGTAGAGTTGATAACCTTGCATTATGTTTATTCAAGAGCTTTCTTTTCTTCTTTAGAATGGAATTATGATGCAAAGAAGTGTTTGGAACTACCCTAACTTCATTTTATTTAGTCACGAACATAGAAAGCACATGATCTTTGACATTAGGAACATAATTTTCATGAATATCTTCAAAATATTTTTCACCCTTCAAATTTTCTTTACGGTGGGGGAATAGAAACACCCTTACTTTACTAACCAACCAAGCACCCATTGAAGCAGGGTTATCTTTATTTTTTCTAAGATGTTAGATTGGTATACCATTTATTGTGAGATCATTATTGTACATCCCCTTTAGTAGTTAAGTTAATTATAGAAGATGATCCCAATAGGAAATATAAATACATAAAATCGACTAGGGAAATTGAGGAATATAGTTGCATGTCTTTTCTGGATGTATGGGTCACTAAGAAGGACAACAAGTTTTTATTACATCAAGTATACTAGAAAAAGATGCATATATACTTAGGTATCTGAACACTAACTCACATTACCATCTTGCACAAAAACTTTGGTGTCACAAACACACTAACTAAAGATAACCCTGCTTCTAAGGATAGCACATGGGTGCTTGGTTGGTTAGCAAAG
>LPNX010640074.1:941727-1054370 GCA_001517045.1 Pseudotsuga menziesii | reverse complement strand
CTGCCATAAAATCATTTATGGTAGTACACTTGTCTGATACAATAAAATCAAACATAAAATGGTTGCATCAAATCTAAAAAAGTGTCATGGAAAATGAGTAACTCATTTTAAACTAAAGTGAAGCATTATTGGCAACTACTATTGCTAAGGGAGAGCAAACATTGAGCGAGACCATAAAGTAACCTGATGGAAGCAAGTGCATGAGTGTTATTAGACAAAACAACTAGAATGTCCATATACTAGTATCACAAATATCATTTATATCGTGTGGTGTTGAGTGGTGATATTAACACCACTTATATGTGGAGTAAAAATGGTGACATTAACACTATTTATATTATGTAGTGTTAAAGTAGAGCTATGGGTGCCACTTATATTTAATATATGATAAGAATAATAATCTATATTAAGTTGGTAAGTATAATAAAATGATAAAAATTTGAACCATAAACACAACAGATTCACCAATAATTATTTCTAAATAATTGAATTCAATAGTTTACCTTTTATATTATTCAAGAAATTCAAAAATCAATATTTATCTATAAGGATTTGCACTATAAAGAACATATTCATAAAACATTTATTTTATAAATAGTAGAATTTCACCTTTTATTTTTCACATTATCAAATAAATACATAATCATGCAAAAATATGTAAATATTTCATTTGTAAATATCTCGAACAATTATTTATTATCTATAATTGCTTCAAACAAATAAATAAATTCCCATTATAAATAAAGTATTGAAAAAACATTATTCACCCATACCTTGAAGAAGAATTTGCTTCCTCTAAATTTTATGTGTAGATCTGTAGATATGGGTCAAGGAGTCATAGGAGTCATAGATTTGATCAATCATATCTATAACTCTTAATACTCCAAGACCGATTTCTACAAATACTCCGAGACCCATTTGATGAATCATATCTAATACTCCTACTATTCCAAGACCCATTTTTATAACCCTTAAGATTGACTAGGACCTCAACCGAGCTAATACCTCGACTGAGGTCTTAAAGAACCCTCGACCGAGGGTTTAACAAACCCTCGGTCGAGGGCTTTACAAACCCTCGGTCGAGGGTTCGTTAAGACCTCGGTCGAGGGCTAAAGAAAACAGACTTAGCCCACATTCAAACAAATGAAAAATTTCCTGTGCCTTGCAAAGGTGTAAACCCTGCCATTCCTAGCACATAACTGAGCGGAGTTGAGACCGATAAATTCACCAACGAATCTTCTATCCATTGAGGTATCATACAAGAATTTTGGCATTCATATGAAATTTATTTTTTAATTACTTCTAAAACGTATACTTAGAAAACCACACTGCAACTTCGAAGCAACTCAAAGAAAAATACGCAGAGTTAAAAATACACAGCCAAAAAATTCTTAAAAATGCACACATCACATATCGACGTGTCCTCTTCAAAAGGGTATCTTTGGTTTTTCAAGTTTTGAAAAAATAGAAAAAATTCCTTTACGTGGACAAATATGTGTTTAAAACGATGCTGAAATCGAATGTGGTCACTTTCAAAAAATAATAAATAATTGTATAATGCGAAAAAAATTAACAAAAAAATATGCACATCACACTGCATTTTATTTATATCATGTTCATATATTTATTTTTTTTAAATTATTAATGCAAGATTGAATTACTCTACGTGGACATGAGCCACTTATTAGCTTCTTCAAATTTTTAAGGTCACACAGTTCATTAAATGCAAAAATTCACACATTAAATGACATCGGAATATTTTAAAAAAAATATCACTATGAAGCCAACATAATATTCTACAATTTGTTTTTTTACTGCAAATCAAAATTCACATGGAATATATGTGTTTTGAGGGCTTCTATCTAGCACATGAGTAAAAAATCAGGTTTTCATCAGCAAATTTGGCCAAAAAGTGTTACCCATCTTCATGGAATCACCCAACTAGAAACAATCATTGTGAGTTTGTCATAATTCCCTTTGGGTTAACTAACTCACCGAAATATTTTATGTATGTAATGAATAGTATATTAAGAAAATACTTAGTTAAATTTGTAGTCATCTTTATTGATGACATATTGGTATACTCTAAAAATAAACAAAATAACGAAGAACGTCTAAAAATAACTATAAAAGTGTTAAGAGAACAACAATTGTTTGCTAAGTTTAGCAAGTGTGACTTCTTTAAAGACATAATTTAGTATTTAGGGAACATGGTGTCTAAATATGGGATATTAGTTGATCCCAATAGGATTAAGGCTATCACTGAATGGATTGTTCCAAAGAATGTAACCGACATAAGATCATTCATGGGGATTACTGGATACTTCCAAAAATCCATTGAAGGACTCTCTAAGATAGAATACCCCATAACTTCCTTACAGAAGAAAGGTAAGAAATTTGATTGGTTTGAAAAATGTGTTGAATGTTTAATAAATTAAAACATTTGTTAACCACAACTCCTATCTTAAAAATTGTTGATCCTTTTAATGATTTTCTCGTATACACAACCACATGTAAAGAATATTTAGGTGGAGTACTAATTCACGAAAACTATGACATAGCCTATGAGTCTAGGAAGTTAAAAGAACACAAAAATAATTATGAAACCTAGACCTAGCTGCCATCATACATCCGCTAAAAATGTGGTGAGACTATCTCATCGGAAGAAAATTCTTACTAATATCAGATAATATAAGTTTAAAATACTTGTTTGAATAACATAATCATAATGCTAAACAAGAAAGGTGGTTGTCATTTCTAACCGAATATGATTGTGAGATAAAACATATAAAATGAAAAGAGAGTAAAGCTGTAGACACTTTAAGTTGGCACACACACCTGCTATATGCAAGAAGCAACTATGAATAAGATTTAGAAAATAAAATTTTAAATGTAGGAAATAGTATCAAAACCTAAAATAAAAGACCGTAGAAAATGAGTGGAATCAAATAAAAACATATCTTAGTCTAAATAGAAGAGGGTTGTTACTACATAAAGGTAGATTATATATACCTAATTAAACATATATTAAAGTAATTGTAGGGGATGAATTATATAAACGACCTTATTTGGGACACCCTCGATATCCGAAAATGGTTACTATGACAAGAAAATTTTTCTTCTGGCCTAATATGAAAAATGAAGTAGCGAAATATTTAGAACGTTGCATTGAATGTCAATAGGTAATGGTTGAACAACAAAAGCAAACAATATTATCGCAGACATTACCCATTCCATAATGGAAAGGGGAAGTGATCATCTTGGATTTCATAATAGGTTTAGCCAAGAACATTAAACAACACGAATCAATCATGGTCGTAGTGGAAAAATTAAGTAAAGAAGCTCAATTTATTCCAGTAAAATATACTTATAAGGTTGTTAACATTGCTGATATATTTATGAAATAAATTTTCATATTGCATGGTATACCTAAAGTAGTAATCTCAGACAGAGATGTAAAATTTATAGGAAATTTTTGGAAATCCTTGTTTAATGGACTAAGAAAATAATTAAATTTCAGCAATGCATATCATCCTCAAACTGACGGACAAACTCAAAGAGTAAATAAGATTCTAGAAGAAAATCTTAGAACGTACATAATGGATAAACCTGGTAAGTGTAAAGACTACTTGCGCTTAGTAGAATTTGTGTATAACAATCACTTCCAAGTTTCAGCCGGAATGAGTCCCTTTAAAATTCATGCACGTACAAAAGTGTAACACTCAAATTTCTTGGAGTAGTCCCATCGACAGATTAATGTTAGGACTTGAATTATTGAAATATGTGGAATTAATGGTGAAACACGTACAACAAAATTTAAAGGTTTCCTAAGACAGGAAAAATATTTATGCATATTTGAAAAGAACTCCCCGGGAGTTCCAGGTAGGAGAACATGCATTCATAAAGGTAAAACCCAAGAAAATATCCGTAATATTGGGAAGATACTCAAAGTTGGAACCCAATTATTGTGAGCCATTTGAAATTTTGGCAAAAGTTGGAACGATAGCATATCAGTTAGCATTACCATCTACAATAAAAGTACATATTGTTTTTCATGTTTCCATTATGAATAAATATGTTGATGATGCTATTCATGTGATTGACTAAAATGTTATACAGTTGGAATCTGAAGGATATTTTTAGGTGGAACCGGAGCATATTTTCGGCAGGAGAGAACTTTTACTCAGGAACCATACCATTGGAAAAGTAAAGGTGCAATGGAAGCACCTTAGTCTAGATGAATCCACTTTGGGATTAGAGAGTAATATGCGAGAGACACATCCAATTCTATTTCAAGATGAATTAATGGAAGAGTGAAGACAGAATAATAACACCGAGGATGATGCTATTCTTTAAGGGGATGCGTATGTAATACACCTAATAATTGTAATTTATTATTACTTGGAATAATTATTTTTTTGAAATATTTTTACAAGAAAGTAAAAATGAATGTAATGGATTATTATTATTTAATAATTAAAACACTGAGAGGAATCAAAACTGAAGTAGTTGTTAAAAGAGTGTTTGTTGGCCCACAAGGGGAAAAGACAAGTTGCAAAAACTGTTGAGTGAGAACTCAAGAGATGAAGGAGGCATCTTCCCCAAAATTAGGTCAAGACTCTTTGTGGAGGTCTAAAGAGAAGGAGGATCATAAATTACTAAATCCTAGGAAAAATAGTATAAAATAGTATGTACATCAAGCAATTTGAAGGTTGTCGATGGAAAAACAATCGATCTGTTTATGCAAAGAAATGGTGCATTTAACGGATTTTGTCTTTGTGGTTCAGCAAAAAGGCTCAGGGGTTATGGAGCAAGTGAGGCTTGATTGTTCTAGCAGTTGGTTGGGAGGAACGATAGCTTCACTTCTATTTTTTTGACAGTGGTGTCAAGCTCCCTAATTAATTTATTATTTGTTTTACTATTGATAATTTATAGGCTGAATATATATTTGAATCGTAAATACATTTAAAATTGGGAATTATACTATGCATTTATTCCTAACTTTTTCCCTATTTTCCATGTTATGTTTTAGTATAAACAGTTATGCATTTACGGAATATACAAGAACCGTAGATCTTATTAATACTTAAAATTATGTCTACATATTTTATTTTAATATAATTTAAATGTATATAGATTTAAATAATTTTAAACTAATCGTATACCCATAGGAGCCAAGGTTATCCACCAAGTGTTTATCTTTAATCCATATTTTTTAATAATTTATAACTTTTTCCAGTTAAATCTTTGTTATGAGTGTACATACTAGCTACATCCAGATATCATTATCGTAGCTAACCAAAGAATTTACTTAACGAATCACAATGTAAAACCACAAATCGAATAACCCTAATCAGAAGTCAAGTAATATAATCATTAAACAAAAATATTGCAGGAAATCAAATAAAATATTCATAGATATACAGAGTAGAGACGAAAGGCTTCTTGATTTATTAATAAACTAGATCGTGAATCTCCGTATCTGTGTTAAATCAACATTAATCAAATCTATGAACTCTGTCATTTGGGTATTCATACTCGTTTGGGAACAAATCTAATTATTTCAACATAATATTTTAGAATTAAATCAACACATGTCCATCTCATAGATCCACATAAAAAACTCAACAGTAATGAGATCTAGTTAAATTGCAGAGTAAATCTATTTTCAGTTAATTAAACTTAATATGAATGCATAGTCTCTATTAACGGGTACCCATACCCAAGGATAAATCGATATGTCAAAATAATTTAGTTCATAATCACATCATATCATCTAAAAAGAAATAAAAATATTTATTAAGCTCTGAGCTTCAGTAAAATAATCTCAACCAACAAAGTTTGACAACTATGAACATTTGCGTGGCATGTAAGCCAATCTATTGGCATCGACGTTATAGAACAAAAAATGAATTGTACATCTGAATAAGATGAAAAATAAAACAGATTGAAATGTGAGAGGCTAGGAATCCATATTATAAGCCAGTATAGACCCATAAGGGTTTTAAAAAGAAAATTAAAACTTATCTTCACAATGGTTGTGAAAGCCTATCCAATTTTGGACTGCAAACCAATGGGAAACTTTTGCAAACCAGAAGCTAAAATATTATTACCATATCATCTGTTGATGAATCCAAGTTGTGCAATCCAATCCATTAACCATGATGGTAGATACATCCATAAAGCAACTAAGTAGCATTAGTATTTTTGCTAGAAGGGTCATTAATGTGTTCTTCTAATTCAAATAGTGTTAGATGAAAACCATCACCTATGTACATAGAAGAAGGAGGCCTGAGAGGAGGTGACCCAATCATCTCTCTCATCAGGTCGAGCTTGGAGACTTGCAATTTCCACATTTACATATTTGTTAAAAGAAACTATGCAATGTAAATTGTAACAAGTTTGGTGAATAAGGAAAAACATGGTGTATAAACCCTTACCTGAAAAAATGAAGTATGGGTCTTGAGAATGAAGTTAGGTTCACCCAAAGCTTCATTAACAACCTGCACATTACTATTTCAAAGTTCTAAAACCACTTTCGTAATAACGAATTAAACAATTTTATAAGACTTATAGATTGTGGATCGAACTCACCTCTGATGAAGACAGAGAGGGACATTCATCGGTTCCTTCTATTTTTTCCACTTATTTCTCTTCTACCTTCTCAACAACAAAAGACCATGAATTAAGCTTTGTAATTTTTACTTTAAATATTTAGAAATCAAACTTGCAAAATCGACATGGAAGGAGTTTTCCTCTCTTACATTGTTAAGCTAGGAAGGATGCAAAGCCTTTGCTAAAATATTGAAGAAGTATTGGCTTCGCTTCATAACTCACCACAAAGGCCGAGGCTGTAATGGTGGCCACTTCACCATTAACCAGACCGATAAAAACCTTTAAGTAAAAATCATGCATGGACATATGGAAAATCTTATTTACTACACCGCAAAGAGAAAAGGCCAAATATTGTGCAGCACGACCATGAATGGTCGAGTTTCTCTTCCATAGGAACAACTTATAGATTGAATGAATGCAACAACAAAAATCATCCATACAGCATAAAATGCAATGAAATCCTATGTAAAAACCTTTCTTGTGATCATGAAAAGTGAAGGGTCGACATCCCTCTCGAGCCACAATGAAAACAAACAATGTTTGACATTAAATATGCTTGATGCAATGTCAAATCACAACCAGGGATAAGGATTTAATATTGTTACAAGCCATTAAGACCTCTGCGTTGGCATAACTCTTTGGCCTCCCCCTTATTTATTTCCACGTCAAATTATTTATTTAAAATAGTATCCCATGATAGAAAATCTCATGAGTCGGGATTAAACCATAATCTTGGGCTTGAATCCTTTACAAGGTTCTAGTCATAGGTTAAACCCTTAATCAAGTTACTCATGCCACCACCCTTTCCACACATGACTTGTGAAGGGAAGGTTTAACAATTGGGATGAGCCTTAAGGGTATCTAGGACTAAGTTGTAGGTTTAGTCTTAGGTCCTAACACCCAAAACATTACAAGTAAACCTAAAGGACTAAAAAAATAAGCTCATAAATACTAGGATAAGGGCTTCATGACTTGAGGCAACGCCGCGAAGGGCTTAACCCATCAAACAAATGTATAAACAATTAAAGTTAAACTTACATGCATAAATATATGTGATGAAGTTATAATGTGTTGCAACCAACTTTACATGTTACGACAAATAATAATATAATAAAGTATTTTTTTATTGACTTTATGGGTTTGTGACATTAGCTATATTAATGGAAACTAAAACTAAAGGCAGAAGAAAGGAGAAAAAATCATTATTCATAGGGAATGGAGAAAAAAGAAGAAATTGTTATTGATAAGGACTAACTAAAAAAATAATAATAAAATCACTAAAATAAGGAAAAAAATTCTCCTTACATTCATTGAAGTTTCGACCCATTACTAATAGGAAACTTTTTTTTTCAATTTTTGTTTTCTTGTTTTTTATGATATGGCACCAATCAAAATTGAAATAAATTAGTGTTGGAATTAATAAAATGAAAATAAAAAACAATACAAAACTTTAGATGCACTTTCGAAATGTTTTTTTTTTTGACAGAAATGGGTAGGTTTTATATTAATAAAATGGTGACAAGGCCACCAAAGAGTTTACATCTCCAGAAAATATAGTAAGCCATACAGTCTTCCAAACTTTAAATACAGATACCTGTGACTAGCAAAACCAGGACTTTTATGTTTTTAACAAAAAGATTGAACAAAGAAAAGACAGAAACTAGACTGAAATTAATGATGTTTGGCCATTGCTCCAGAAGAAAATTTGGTAGCCAGTTGGCTCATGGTATGGCTTGAGTTCCCAGCATCCCAAAGCTTTTCCAAAGTGCCCTCCATACTCTGTATCCTGAGATCCAAATTATCCAGAGAGACTGTGACCTTCTCTTCCAGAACCCACAGAGCTGCCATGAAGTCCGAGCGGATACGGCCCATATCCTCATCAATTCGGTCGAGGCGTCGCCCTCCCATCTCATCTATTTGTTGAAGAAAATTCCCTTGACGTCTAACCCAGCACCTCAATACCCTTACCTCTGCTTCCAATTCCACCAATGGGTCTAGAGAGGAGGATGCAGAGTCATCAGAGTCCGCCATACCACCTAGGATTAACAGGATGTAATCCAGATAGACCACACAGAAGAACGAAGAGCTTCGCCACCCGGAAGAATGATCTGCCACCTTCAGAACGTCGAGAGCCCTAATTCCTGAAATGGGTCGAAGAAGATAACAACTAACAGGCTAGATAACATTCACATGATATAAAGGAAACAACATTACCCAGAAATTGGAGCATGCCGAAGGACGTTTCATCAAATTTCACGGAGCGCCATTTACCAGACCCGTACTATGCATTAGATAAAAAAGCGCAATGCCAAAAGAAGAAACCTCTTGAAGATCAGGATTCTGAAGGTCATCATAACAGAGCATGTTTCCAGCAGACCAATAAGCTTTGTCAACCGAGAAACCCATTCTAGTCTGGACAGAGAGGGGGAGATCCACTCACCCATATGAGATGCTATGATTGCATAATAAAACCTTAAGTGAGCCCATTAGATTTTGAAAAATCTTTCGCCGTAAATCCACCTGCTTCGTAGTACAGAGGATAGTACGCTCCATCATCAGCAAAGGCAGAGAGGACATCATCTTCGAATGAGCAGGATGAGCATACAGAAAAATATCATTGATCATGATGAAGGACGCGGTATAAAGGAGCATGTTGTGGTATGCCACGCCACCAATAGGAGAGGCCACCATCAGGCATCAGAAGTAAATGACACTTGGCCTGGGGCCCATTCTCCAGATTACCAGCGATACCATCGTCGAATCCAAGCCCGAGGATTTAAGGGATAGGAAACAAACTAAGCACATCATTTAGTTTAAGGACCCCCTTGCCCAAGGGTATTGCTTCATTTGTTGCTTTGTCCGCTTGTCCGTTATTCATTCGCAAGACATGAAAGAAATCTATAGATCGGAAAAGGGGAATGAGCAAAGAGATTCTTCGAAGAACTTGACGAAGGGGATTAGGGAAAGGAAACATCTGAGAGTTGATGAAATGGATAATCAACTTGGAGTCCCCCACAACCGTAAGAACCTGAGTACCATGGAGTAGAGCTTGATTTAAGCCTTGCTAAAGAGCCAATGCTTCCGCCATATTATTAGAATCAATTCCCAAATTCCAAGAGTATGTGAAGTTCAAATCTCCATCGGGGCTGAAGAGCGCCCCACCCCCTCCGCCTCCCCTAGAATGTTGAAATATTAAAATACCTCTATTAAATTTAAGAAAATAATGAAAATAATACTTCTATTTTTTAGTGACATAAACTTTTTTTCCTTTTTTTAGTTGATATTAAATATAAACAACAAAAACAGTGGATGTTTCTAATAGGAAGTATAAGATTTTATGGAACACAATTCTGAACAAAAAGTAAAAAAAAATCCTTCCTAACCTATTCCATGGATTAGTTTTATTTTTTTCTCTATAAGTTCAACTTTACACAATTTGAAAAAATTAAACTTATTTGTATAAAAATAATAGAAAGAGATGAATGCAATAGCCTCTTCCTACTAGAGGGACTAATAAAATTTAACCGTTCTTGAACTAATCCTTACTAATTTTATTATATAGATATCACAAGTTAAATTACAACACATTTAGCAAACACATGCTATGATTGCGTAAACAATGAATATATATACGAAATTAAATGTTTTACAATTCGAGAGTGTACGTCTATTACTTTTATATTAAATAATTTTTGATATTTTGATTTAATAATTTTAATTATTAAAATTTATAAGTTTAGTAAATTAAAATCATTTATAATTTTTATCTAGGTTAGAATATTTAAAATCTAAAATTAATTATATTTTAATTAAATAATAATACTTATAACATTTCAACTAAAATATAATATTTAATAAACTTATTAAATATGGATTATGATTCTTAATAATAAACTAATAAACAAGAAACATCTACAAATCTTAAACATCATTTTTAATGGTGAATGGTGAAGAACTACAGAATAATTCCATGATTCAAGCTTAATTTTTAAAGGTAAACCACTATGGAAATATTTCATGATTATACTAATTGAGACTTACATTGACTAGAATTTATTGATGACGATGATTATTAACATCCACTAAAACCAACTTTTCTCTATTAGACCTTAAGAAGAATAATACTTGGTTTACTTTAAAATCTTGTTCTCGTGCTCAAAAAGTTTACCAAGAAGCTTTCCAAGATCACTATAGTTTTGGAAAGTTAGAAGTAGAAAATACTAGAAAAATAAAATCTAATGTGGGTGTAAGAACAAAACTCTAAGAGAAAGTGATTTTCATTCTCAACGCTCTTAGACTCACACATATGGAAAAACCTTTCCACCCATGGAATTTTAGGAACAGACCAATGCCCTGTTTCATTATGGATTTCATGAGAGTTCATTCTAATATTGGCTATATTAATTTTCTCCCTTGATATTGTTACTACTGAGAGATACTTTTGATCTTCCAAATTAGGATTAATGACTCCTTATAGTATCTTAATTTTCTTTTAACCACTAAATTTTTCTCAGACCACAATTTCTCTTTAAACTTAGAAGTAATAATATTTTTGACATTATCAATGTTTCGCAAAATGTCATTTTCATCAATTCCACAATGGTTTAACCAAGCCATGGTATCTTTACACCAACATCGCTTGAGGCGTAGTTGGTTTGACTTGATTTTAAAGCAAATTCAGGAAGTATCTCATTTCCCATTTTATTTATCGTATGCTTGTACATCAGGCACCTAGTCATAGCCATGCTCTTGATGGGGAAAAAAAACACTTCTATGAGGGGAATAGGATAAGGTTTATTGGTTTTAATTTTTATGTTATAAGTTATAAACTGCTTGTAGATTTTCTCAATCTTCCTCCAAGATTTTCTAGACATGTTGGGCCCCCATACTTCACAACCATATGTCAAGATAACATGAAAGAAAAGAGTTTCAAAGAGGAATTTTTTTTTATCCCACGTGACCATATTTGGATGATTTACAACTATTTTCAAGACCAAAATAATCTTTCCACTGCCCTTTAATCATTTTCTTAACGCCATAGTTCCATTTGAGCTTGTAATGAATACCAATTTTGAGATACTTGTAAGAAGTCACTTCCTCTAGATTTCTATTATCATAAATAAAATTTGCATAGGCATCTTTCTTAGATTTATAATCATGATTTTTGTCTTATCAAAGTTAACAATCATACACATGTTAGATAAAAAATCATTAAGAATTCTTAATTTCTTATCAATATCAGAAGGATTCCTTGTTATAAGAACAATATCATCAACATAAAGTAATAAAATGATAACTATCCCAGCTAATAATGTACCGACGCAACCTACTTCTTCCAAACACCTTTCTAGCTTACCAATGTAAATTCTAAAAAGGGTAGGGGAGAGGGGAATCCTTGTTTAACTTTAATATTACAATTTATATCCATTTTCCACCCCTCATTATTCTTAAACTTGGCAATGATATTTCCGTATAATCTTATTGCGGAAACTCTCAACTCAAAAGGAACCTTAATCTCCGCTAACCTATTCCACAGGTTTTTTCTAGGAACTGTATCAAAATATTTCCTAAAATACACAAAGAAACAAAATAGGTTAGACATATTATTATGGAATTCCTATGCAATGATCCTATGTGTAACTAGGTGGTCCATCGTTGAATGATGCCTTCTAAAACTTGCTTGGCCTTTAGCCTGCTTACCCTCCATTTCTAATCATTGATTGATCTTATTTTCTAATATAATATCATATAACTTAGGTAAGAGAGGGATAATCAAAATATTATGATATTTATAAGGGTCATTTTTATCACCACTTTTGAAAGTAGGAATAATGAGGCTTTAATTCCAAGGTGTTGAAACCCTTGTGATTGTGAAGATGAGGACATGCCCTCCAATTTTTAATTTTTCCACTTGGTAGCCTTTAATGTCTTTTTATTTTCCATTTGTTAAGTGCTTAACCTCTAAATATATGTAATACACCTCAAAAATCGTAAAAAAAATTACATGCATTAATTAATAATAATTTAACCTTCAATTTACTCATGTTCTAAATTATTTATTCATATGCAGTATATTAACCTATTGCTCTTTTTATTAAGGAAGGTTTTGATGGATGATGTGATGTTCATCACCTTCATAACATTCTCTTACTCTTGCAAGTGATGTCTCAGTTCTCTTGTTTTCATTTTAAAATTTCTTACTAGGGATTTACCAGCCCTAAGCTTTTGGAGACTACTCATAGTATTGATCTCGTCCAATAATGTAATAATTTTGATAAGAGTTTTAAAATCCATAGGGCTTAACATGGCCTAATATTATGGACCAAAAGTGATTCTCCATCCTTAGCACGATGGTTAGTGTTGTAAGGCATATGGTAGCTAACATCGTGTAAACCCTTCACTAGAAAGTATAATGCAAAGGTTATGGTTTTATGATGCAATGTTTCTTGGCATAATATTTAAAGGGTAATTTGATATGATATGGTCTATATCATGGTTCATATGATATATTAAAATGTTGATTGTTTGGATATTTTAATTCCAAGGTTTTACCTTTGATATCGGCAAATGAATTTTATTTTAAGGGCCATGATTTCCCCATGAGTTAAAGTGGTATCTTAGTTACATTAAACGAGTTGTACTGGCTAAACGTTGACAACGCAACCAGGTCCTTGAGCTAGCTCTAGAATTAATCTCGTACTTACACATGTATGGTGAGATTACAAATATTTCACCATGTTTTTTACTATGTCTTTTAGTTGTCGAAACCTTCTTTAGTTGCATTTGCTTGTTTTGGTCTATAACTGGTGAAAGCCGAAGTTCTGCTCTGTAACATGGATATGGAATTAGGGATTCTAGAGTATATTTGTTATTTTTGTGTTAATGGAATTGTGCTTATCCCATTCTGAGGTGTTCCAGGATCCTAAGACTTTATCGGCGATCTGCATTCCAATTCTTGCACCTCAAGGAATCCCCCCATTACTTCTTCCATGCAAACTGTCTCCTAACAAGTAAGAAATGTCCTATAAATCGTCTATGTGTTTTACTTGGTAAAAATCAGTGTTTTATGGAATGCACTGAGTTTATAGGTTGTATTTGCAGGTAGAGGAGGGATAAGGGTACTCTGGAGGAGCCGACCCTTGGACCTCTCTTCAAATCGGTAAGGTAAGTTAAAAGGTTAAAAATTTTGTTTACAGTTTCGGTTTATGTTACTTAAATTTATTCTGACTGTAACTAAAAAATTTGCAGGCGGAGGGAGATGGAGAGAGAGGTGACAAGGTCACCTCCTCCAAGGCCTACTTTTTTAAATGCCTCAAGTAACACAAACAAACCAACCTATTTTATTTCCTTTTCGAGAATGGTTTATAGCATTTAGTGGCTTACGAAACCTATCTTGTATGTGTTTTTATAACTAATTTAACCTGAGCATGGACGATCCGAGAGGAGGGGATGCCAACTCTGCATAAGATAAGTCTATTCGCTTAAACACCAGAGGGCTTTTCCCTTTGTTTACAAAGGCTTTACGTCCATTATGCTTTGTGATGGTTTTAAGTGTAATAGTTTGCAATCCTATGTGGACTGCAATGACCCTATAGGTTCCATCATCGATGGTATTACATTTATGGTTTTATTGAAAAGAAAATGTATGAGCTTTTTACAAACAGATAAAATACATCTGAGATGAAATTACATCCACTTTGTAATCCCACAATGGTTTTTTCTTTAACTGTATGCTTTACAGAGAGAGCCTTAGGGTCTTTTACTATGAAACATATCCGAGTCTAGTATTTTATTCTTAGGCTTCCATCCTTGATGTTCTTACAATCATTCTAAGTTTTGTTGATGACGTTTAAAAATTTTAAAAACCTTGCTCTGTAATGATAGTATTAGTGATTTCAATGAGTCTGTGAGAGGGATTTAATATGGTTTTAAATCTTTGTTAGCTCTACTATATATTGTTTTTGGTGTTTTTTTAGAATGGAAACTAGTAAAAATGGACTTATAACCATAACTTTTAACTAGATACGAACCTAGGGTCTTCACGTTTTTTGTGTAGTATTTAGTTATGAAAGTCACTACCCATACGACGGTTTTGTTTTGGTTTAAACAACACTGGTTTAGCTTTTGTAAGTGTAAGTAATATTAATCTTGGAAACCATGACCATGGGATCATGACCATACTTAGATATATTTATTTACTGTTTGAAATGACTCCTGGAGTCTTGCAATTTATATGGGAAAGTTTTTAAAATAACAAATCGTAGTTTAAACGAGATAGCATGTGATTTGATTCGTAATATACATGAGATTTACTATTAGATTTTTTTAAGGATTGTCGCTCATCATAGAATAATACACCTGTATATATGATTTTTTATTGTGGTTATAACAATTTACTTTGAATCTGTAAAGGATTTTTTATATATTAAATTATGTTCATTCTATAGGGGTTTAAACATATTAGTTTATTTATATAAGATATGCTCTATAAGAATAGAAATGACTTTATGACTATATTTTTGTACATTAATAAAATCATATAATTATATACTAAAGTGATTCTTGATATGTAAAGAACTAGAATATATATATATATATTCGACTGTTTTAAGGAATGGAATAGAGATTAATTCTTACTCAACCCAAATCATGAGATATTTAGATTTATACCAACAACCATTAGAATATTAGGTTATTCTACTTACTAGTACTTTTAACTTATAGACTAGGACATAAATAAAAAGGAAAAGAGTACGGAGATACATTTAGAACTAAATCTCTCACATAGGAAAGAAATAGAAATAAATCGATAAATATCTATTAAGTACGGAATTCTATTCAAGCAGGTAAACCGTTAAGATAAATTCCTAACTCATGTCATCAAAACATAACAAAAATTAGAATTGATAAACAATGCTAGACTAATCGATGCATACTAGGTGCTACATTAACAATACCATATCTAGAATGAAACATCCTAGTGTAGATTTAAAACATAGGATAAAAACATGGCACGAGTATTTGGAAAACAGAAGTGGAAAATTCGTTCCTCCCAACCAACTCTCGGAGAAGCCAAGTTACTTGCTCCAGAACCCCCGGTCCTGTTCGTTGAACCAAAATAGAAAAATCCTTCAATGCACCATATTTGCATTCTCAAATAATCCTTCAATGCACCATATCTTGCATTCTCAAATTCAATCCCCATCCAATTCTAGCCTCTTAATTGCTTATGAACATACTCTTATACATTATTATCCCTAGGACTTGGTTATTTATGAGCCTCCTCCTCTTTAACACTTAACTAGGAGTTGTGACCTAATTTTTGGGGATGATGCCTCGTACATCTTGAGTTCTCATTGAGTATCTTCAACCACTTGTCTTTTCCTCTTGTGATTCATCAAATGCTCTTCAACAACTATTTTTGCTTATGTCCCCCTTCAATATATTTTATTAATAAATAATAATTCATTACAAATGTTTTATTTTTTACTTTCTGTAGAAAATAATAAAAATAATTAAAAATAGTAATTAAAGTATTTTCAGCTGAAATTAATAATCAATTATTAATTTCATATGCATTACATACACCTACCCTTAGAGGAAAACAATTCCCTTGATGTTACTAACTTTTTTCTTTGTTCATCCATTTTCTCATCTTGGAATAGGACTGGATATGCCTCCCGCATATCACTTTCCAATTCCAAAGTAGCTTCTTCCGGACTAAGGTGCTTTGATTGCACCTTGACTTGTCTGATGGTACGGTTTTGGAGTAAAAGTTCTCTCCTTCTGAGAATATGATTCGGTTCCATCTGGAACTCTCCTTGAGGTTCAACCTGGATCACATTCCAATAAATCACATGAGTAGCATCATGAATATATCTTTCTAAAATAGAAATGTGAAAAACATTATCAACTTTAATGGTGGGAGGTAGGGATATTTTTTATGAAACCAGCCCTATTTTATTCAAAATTTCAAATTTCCTGCAATACATGTGTCCCCACTTTGAATACTTTTCCAATCTCAGGGAAATTTTCTTGGGATTTATCTTTATGTACACATGTTCACCCACCTGGAACTCTCTAAGAGTTCTTTTAAGGTGAGCATAACTTTTGTGCATGTCTTGGGAAGCCTTTAAGTTTTGTGTACCTTTTTCACGGTTAGTGCTATATATTTTAATAAATTAGGTCCTAACATTAACCTATGAACTGGACTTCTCCAAGAAATTGGAGTATTACATTTTCGTCCATATAAAATTTCAAAAGGATTCATACCTGTAGATACTTGAAAATTATTATTGTAAGAAATTTCTACTAAGTGTATGTAGTCTTCAAACATACCTAGTTTGTCCATGACATACATTCTTAGCACGCCCTCTAGGACTTTTTTTACTCTTTCAGTCTGCCCATCATTTGTGGATGATATGCAGTACTTGGTTTACTAGGTATCTGTAAATTTTATGTCTATATCTGAGACTATTTCTTTTGGTACACCATGTAACCTGAATATCTCTTTCATAAAAAATATCTGCATTGTTAATAGCTTTATAGGTATATTTAACATGAATAATATGAGCATCCTTGCTTAACTTATCAACTATGACCATGATTGAATCATGTTGTCTGAAATTCTTCAGTAGGCCTGTTATAAAAATCCATACTAATTGTTTCCCACTTCCAATCTAGAATGGGTAGTGGCTTCAATAGTCCTCCTTGATGTTGTCATTCTTCCTTAACTTACTGACATTCTATGTAGCGAGCTAAGCACTCTGTCACTTCTTTCTTTATGTTTGACTAGAAGAAATCATTTTTTATCATGGTGATCATCTTATGGTATCCAGGATGTCATGAATACAGTTGTTTATGTAGCTCATTCATGACTGTAAGTTTGATTTATATAGTATTTTGTATATACAACATGTTTTATGCACTAACAATCCTCGTTTATTTAGGCTGAAATCTTTTTTTACATGATTCTATTCATTTTTAGCAGTCCTTTCTTTTAAAATTTGGTATTCCTTGTCAGAAATTTATGCACTTAGTATCTAATCTTCTAGATCAAATTCATAATTGTTGCTTGTAAATAATAAATTTGCATCACGACTCAAAGCGTCAACAACTTTTTCTTCCTTTCCTTTTATGTGTTTTATTTCAAAATCATATTTACTTAAGAAAGACAACCATCTTGCTTATCTAGAATTTAAATTTTTCTGGTCAAATAGATATTTTAGATTTGTGTTATCTAACATAAGCAGAAATTTCCTTTGAATGCGGTAATGTCTCCACAATTTTAAGTCATGAATTATGGAAACAAGTTCCAAATCATGCGTAGCATAATTATTTTCATATTCTTTTAATTTTCTAGATTCATATGCTATGATGTAGTTTTCTCGTATTAATACCCCACCTAATTCTTCTTTACAAGCACCGATACATATGAATAAATATTTGAAAGGGTCAACAATCTTTAGCATAGGGGTGGTATTTTGTAGATGGTTTAGTTTATTAAATATTTCCATACATTTTTCAGTCCACTCAAACTTTTTACCTTTCTTTTGTAATGAATTTATGGGGTAGGCACTTAGAAAATCCTTTGATGAACTTCCGCTAGTATCCGGTAATCTCCATAAATGATATGTCAGTTACATTTTTAGGAACCACCAATTTAGTGATGGCTTTTATTTTTCTGGGGTCGATAAAGATTCCATCCTTGTACACTACGTGTCTGAGTTATTGAATCCTATCCTTAAATAAATCACATTTACTGAACTTAGCATACAAACGGTTGTTCTATTAATACTTGTAGAATTATCTTTAATTGTTTTTTATGTTCTTGTTCATTCTTTGAGTAAATTAATATTTAGTCTATGAAGACAACTATGAACTTATTCAAATAGTTACTTAAAATTCTATTCATTGAAAACATGAATGTAGCAGGTGTGTATTTCAACCCAAAATTCATTACGACAAACTCGTAGTGACCATAACGGACCTTAAATGTAGTTTTAAAGATATTGTCATCTTAGATTCCCACTTGATGATAAACAGACCTTAAGTCTATCTTCAAAAATATGTTTCTTCGTGAAATTTATCGAATATATCATCTATCCAAGGTAGCGGGTATCGATTTTTAACTGTCATTTTATTTAGTTGCGATTGTTTATGCACAACCTTAAAGTTTTGTCTTTCTTTTTCACAAATAATACCGGTGCTCCCCAAGAGGAAACCCTAGGTCGAATATACTTTTTATCAATCGATTCCTGTAATTGAGATTTGAGCTTCGTAAGTTCTATTATGTTAATTCGGTAATGATATTTCTATGCCGGTACTACTCTAGGTATTAGATATATTGTGAAGTCATATCTCTCTTCAGAGGAAGTCCATGGACTTCTTCCGGAAAGATGTCCTCAAACTCCTTTAAGACTGGTATGTATTCTAGTTTAAGTTTATTTTCATTGTCTTTATAATGCATTACATAAACAACAAACAGTTTACATCCTTTTCTTACAGATATTTTCATTTGTAGAGGAGAGATATCTATTATTGTAACTTTCCTAGCGATCCCTTTTACTTTTATAATGTCTCTAGTATTGTTTGTACATGTAAAGGATTTGTTAAAACATTTTAGCATTACTTTGTATTTTTGTAGCCAATCCATTCCTATTAACATATCATAGGAACCTAAAGGTAGAATATTCAAACCAGCATGCGTAATGAAATCATTCATTAACAATTCACAGTTCTTAACATAGCTAGTAAGTTTACGTTTAGTACTAGTGGCTAATTGTACCAACCATAACTTATCAAACTTTGTTGGTACTAATTTACATAATTCAACTATTCTAAGTTATATGTAACTCAGACATGCACCTGGATCAATCAAAATAGAAATAGGTTGAACTTTTATCATACCTTGAATATCGACCATGGATGGTATTTTTGTCGGTTTTCTAAAGCAGCGCAAATGCTGGGCATGCTCCTTGTCATATATCCAACTATAACTGCTTTCTGAATGGAGCCAACATTAAAAAATTTCTCTCTTATTGGGAAGTATTTAAAGTAATGTGTCCCTTCACATTCCCAACATTTTAAGGCTTCTCATTGTAGATTATTTTTGTTAAAAGTAGTAGGAGGTTCTCTTTCTTTTACTGCAGAATTCTGCGGCTTAATATTTTTTAGTTATTTCCCTGATACCCTTTATTATTATTCCCTGTGTTTTTGCAGAATTTATTGTTTCTTTTCCTTGGATTAAAATTATCTCACTCTTTAGTCTTCCAATTTGGTACACTTTCTCTTTTATTTTTGTTTTGGTCATAACTAAAATTTCCCTTACTCATCACTTCCTTTAGCATCTTCTAACTACCATACTCAATATGATCTTTTAACATGATAGGAAAAAAACTAATAAACTGTTGTATCTTAGGTTTTTCATCAATTATGTAAGGTACGTAACAAAGTACGCTAAAAAATTTACTGCATAGCTCTTTCATAGTCAGATCTCCTAGTATTAACTCATAAAATTCTTTGGCCTTCTCTTCTTAGTATTGTTCTGACAGTTATTTTCTTTTAAAATAATTTTTAAAAGTTTTCTAAGTTACATAACTTTCCTTTATTCCTTTCACTTTCTTTATATCCTGCCACCATATATCTTCCTTTCCAGTCAGATCATAGATGGTTATTTTAGCTTTTAGTTCATCAGAATAATTGTATATTTGGAAGTATTTCTCCACCCCTGACAACCAAGCTTCTGCTTCTGCTTCTTCCCCTATTTCAATTTCACCATTAAACATTGGTGGTTTAATATTTTTAAACTCAGATATTTCCTCATAGGGTTTGTATTTCTTTTTATTTTTATTATCATCATTAATTTCGCTTGAATCTTGTTGTTTTTTCTGAGTGACGTTTGACTGATTCTTCACTAGAAGTTTCAACTTTATGACTGGAAGATTCTCGTTTCCTTCCCTTATGTTTATATGGTGTATTTTTTTATATTTCATGTTGAGATCCCTTATTTTTCTTAGTTTAGTCGTTATGTATTTTAGCTAACAAAATAATATTTAGTTCCTCTTGAGCTTTTAGGATTCATTCATTATCCTTTTTAACTATTTTTAGCTCTGATCTAAGTTCTTTTACCGTTCTTTGTAGTTCAAATTTATTATCTCGACTTTTGTTCAAGTTTACACAGATGTCACCATCATCTAAATTGCCCTCTTCATCATTTAAAGGATTTTCCAGATGAGACTCTTCTTTTGCAGACATCACTGCATCTACCATGTTTTCCCTGCAAAAGTATCTAGTTATCCTTCTCTTTCTATTTTGAAAGAGAATTAAACCAAAAATAAAGTAAATTAGTTTTTTCTTGTTTCTTTATGAGTCTTAGTGTTGAGCCAGTTCAGGGCTAGTCCTGTAACCATGCTCTAATACCATTTTGTAACACACCTCAAAAATCGTAAACTAATTTTTTTACATGTATTAATTAACGATAATTTAATATGTAGCTTACTCATGTTCTAAATTATTTATGCATATGCATGTTATTAACCTCTTGCTCTTTTTATTAACGTAGGTTTCAATGACTGATGTAATGACCAAGTCCTTCATAACATTTAGTTACTCCTACAGGTGATGTCTTAGTTCTTTTGTTTTCATTTTAAAATTTCTTACTAGGGCTTTAGTAGCCGTAAGGATTCAGAGACTACTCATAGTCTTGATCTTGTCCATTAATGTAATAAGGTTGATAAGATTTTTAAAATCCAGAGGCCTCAACATGGCCTAAGCTGATGGTCCACAAGCGATTCTCCACCCTTAGCGTGATGATTGGGGTTGTAAGGCATAAGGCAATTATCATCGTGGAAACCCTTGATTAGAGAGTATAATGCAAAGGTTATGGTTTTATGATGCAATGTTTCTTGGCATAATATAAAGGGTTTGATATGATATGGTCTACGCAATGGTTCATATGATATGTTAAAAGCTTGATTGTTATATTTTTTTATCACAAGGTTCGAGCTTTGATATTGAGACACGAATGTAATTATTTAAGGGCCATGATTTCCTTGGCCATGTGTTAAAATGGTACCTTGGTTGACATAAATGACTTGTTGTGGATGCAAGTTGAAAAAGAATCTAGGTCCTTGAGCTAGCTCAAGAACTAATGTTTGCCTTACACCTATATGGCGAGATTGCAAGGGTTTCACAAGGTTTTTATTATGTCTTTTAGATGTCTAAACCTTCGTTAGCTGCATTTGGTTGTTTTGGTCTGTAACCAGTGAGAGTTGAAGCTTTGATATGTAACATGGCTATGGAATTAGGGTTTCTGGTGTAGAGTTATTATTGTTGTGTTAATGGGGTTGTGCTTATCCCCTTCCAAGGTGTTTCAGGATCCCAAGACTTTCTTGGTGATCTGCATTCCAATGATTTTTCCTCAATGAAGCCTGATGTTTCTTCATCCATGCAAACTGTCAGCTAATAGGAAAGAAATATCTTGGAACTTGTGTCTCTATTTTACTTGGTAAAAATCAGTGTTTTATGAAATAAAATGAGTTCACAAGGTTGTATTTGTAGGTAGAGGAGGGATAAGGGTAACTACGGAGGAGTCAACCCTTGATCCTCTCTTCAACTCGCCAAGGTAAGTTAAAAGGTTAAAAATATTGTTTACAGTTTCCCTTTATGTTATTTACATTTATTCTAACTGTGAATCGAAAAATTGCAGGGGGAGGGCACTAAAGAGGGATGCGAAAGGGTCACCTCCTCCGAGGCTTGCATTTTTAAATGCCTCATGTAACACAAACCAACCAACCTATGTTCTAAGGAATGCATAACCCATTATAATACATCAGGTAGGTTGGTTATGTCAAATCCCCCTACACCTTCTCTGTGTCATTTTCATGCATGATTTTTTCTTTTCCTTTTTACTTAGCTTAGAATAGTTTTTTTCTAATTTTAATTAAGTAGTAATTAGATCACATTTAATTTCAATTGGAAATAAATTAATGACATTATAATGTCTCATGATTCAATCAACCATGAACATTGTAAACCACTCATTCAATTCCATCTAATATAAGGTATAAACATTCTAATTAATTCCACAATTAATTAAAATCAATCCTCAGCAAAGACGAAACTCCAACATATATGTTCCATATATTTGTCACTTGTGGGAAAATTGTGTCACTTGTGAGAAAAAGGGGAATCAACTAAGTAGTGACCTTGGGGACGTGTCAAGATACACCCTCATGAGAAACTTTATAATATAAAAATATATAATTAAGAAACTTTATAATTTAAAAATATATAATTAAGGCTAAAAACAGGTTTTTTTTGGTAAATTATTTTTAAATAAATTTTTGATATCTATTTTTTTTTAAATAATACTTATTATAAATTTTAGATTTTTAAATATGTAGAATCATAAATTTAAATGAAAGAATAATATTTTTTTATTTGAATAAAAGTTATATTTTTTAAAAGACATAAACAGTCTTAAAGATGCTGCAAACACTCCAACAGTCTGTTTTAGTAAACTTAGTCATAAAAATATGCTTAACGCTTTTTTTATTTATTCAATGAATAATAAAGTGCACAGTTCTCTTTCATATTTAAGGTGAATAAAAAATCGAAATTTCAAAATAGAGATTTCGATATAAATGAAAAATCAAACGTAAAAGACGGAAAGATTACTATTTTCATATAAATAAAAAATCAAAAAATAAAAATCAAATGTAAAAGACCGAAAAATTACTATTTTCATTTGAAAGACAAAAAGAAATTAAACAGAAAAATTTCAAAAAATAAAAATCAAACGTAAAAGACGGAAAGATTACTATTTTCATTTGAAAGACAAAAGGAAATTAAACAGAAAAATTTAGAAACACAAGGTTTTTTCATTTGGAAATAAAACGAAATAAAGAAAATCAACGACAGAAAACAGAAATACAAGTTTTTGCTTTTGGAAAGAAAACAAAAATAAAAGACAAAAGATGCAAACAGAAAATTTTACATATGGAAAGTAAAAAAAAATGTGCCTCCCATTTTACTATATATATACACATTTCATTGATCATTCTCTCCACTCAAAATATTACAGACTTCAAAAATGGCAGCCAACAATGTAATTTCTGTGATTGTTTTGATGTTGGTGTTGTTCAATATAAATGCTGGAACTGCTGAAGGTGAGATTAAACTGTATTTTATTTTTTTTAAATAATTTGTATAACATGGCCATATTTTCATTTAAATTGGTAATAATAAATATATGTATTTTTTTCAGGTCCAGCATGTCATCGCGTAAGGTCTTGCGAAGATTGCCAGAATGGGCAATGCCGTCCAGGTCGCGAACCAAATGTCTCTGAATGCTGCACCGATTCTACTCATGAACCACATTTACGTCGTCTTTTTTAATGTTATACTTATTACTGCTTTAGTTCTCTTATGTATTGGGCATAACTATTATTATTATGGCTAATAAAATATCATAATGTTTTTGTTTACTAATTTGGTTAAATAATTTCACTAAAATAATTTTTTCCTAGGGAGAATAATACAATAGGGTTTTGGTTTATCAATTTGGTTTAATAATGTCATTAAAATAATTTTTTTTTGAGAATAATACAATATTTGTTGTTTTGAAAATATGTGTATTAATTTAAATTTAAATAAATAATGTAATTTTTGTTGTTTTAAAAATATATGTATTATCTTAAATTTTATTAAAGTTCAAGTTTTACAAGATCTTTAATCATATACTTGTATCACTCTTAGTTAAATATGTTAAATTTTGAATATTGAATTTTAGTTATCTAAAGTATATGAATGAATTAGAATGGATATAGAAACCATTTTTTTATAAGAATTTTATTTTATATTTATCTCTGAGATGTAGAATAGTTGGTGGTTGGGTATGGTTAAGACACACGCACCCATCCCTTGGTGAAGGGGTTCCACCATTTTTCCAACAAAAAAACAGTTTCGAATAGTTATTACTGCAAAAATTAAAAAAATATTTCTTATATTAATTAATCATCAAAGATGTTAAAGTTTTGAAAATTTTAAGTAATTTTTTTTTATCTAAGTGTCAATGGTGTGGGGAGAGGTTTTCCAAACTTTATTTGATGTTCTTTTTATTTTATTTTTTATGTTCGTAGGCATTTAGATCTAGAGCTCTCTAACAAGGGGACTTTTTTTTATTTTCAAGCTGATTTTTTGTAATCCAGTGAATTTTAATCTACAAAATATGTAATTTGAGTTGTTTGTTGAACAATTTTAAGCTCAGAAATGAAATCAGGTGATAGGAAAACCCCCAGCACCCACACTATGTAAGATCTACCTCTGTTTTCAAAAGTTTTGAAAATTCCGTGAAGATTCATAGCAAAAAACTGGTAAAAACCAGCCGAAAACAGAGGTAAAAAAGTCTCCTGTTTAGACAACTTGTTTAGATATTATGTCCTATTTTGGATTTGAATCAACAAGATTAACCTAGTCTAACATGTAAAAATATGATTTCATTTCATGGTCTTCATATCTCATTATGCTTAAATGCATCTTGATTTAAGTATCCTAGATGTTCATTCCATGGTGGTCATCCTCTATGTTCATAGGGTCTGCCTACCTTGGATTTTGTTTAAGAGTTGGCCTAAATCGAAGGAGTGAGGTGTTCTAGTGACACTGGGAACTAAACTCATTGAATTCCCCCAAGATCGTTCTTTGTGGGTTGATATTTTTCTCATATTCATGTGTGGATCTAGCTGGCAATCTCTTGGCATCATTGTTGTGGACAAAATTTATCACCCAGGATTAATGACCTTTTTTTTGTTTTTAACTTTGTTCGGTAAATATTTTAGAGTATATCTTTAAAAGTTCCAGTAATCTTTTAGATTATATCTTTAAAATTTTTATTTACCGAGTTCCCTAACTTTTTCCAATTTTCTAACAAGTAATTTACAACCCAAAAAAATTACAAAAATTATTATTACATATTTTTCTTCTCACATAGATAATCCATAAAATGGATAAAACCCTTCTCCTCACAAATTTTAAATACTTTTTGTATGTAGAGATGAGCACATGTGACACCTTGAAATATATATGAAGCTCATTTTTTGACAAGTCCATTGGAAATGGTTTGGTATGAATCTATTGCATTATTATAACCTCATTTTTAGATGGATCCCCAATATCAATATTATTGGGGCCTTAGAATGGTGTTTTCCTTAGATTGATTTTAGAGGCATACTTAGATGACCAAAGGAAGGATTCGATCCATTTATAGTGTTTCATTTCACCAATTTATATTGTGGGTAGGGATCCACTTTACGATTACATCACATCTATGATGGATTAACCAATATATTTTATGGAGATAATTTAATGATCAAGATTGGGTTTTTTTTGGGTTTTCATTCAAAATAAATATTTTTAAGAAAAGATTTAATCAAAAAATTTCTCTGGTCTCTTGAATAAAACAATTATGAGATTTAGAAGGTGATTAAAGATTTCGTTACTCGAATTCCTAAAAAAACATCTTAATTCAAAAGCACAAAGAATGAAAATATCATTGAGAATACTATGAAATAGAAATAAGCCTTTGCATAAGCTTATGAAGAAATTCATGATGAATTATAAGATGTGCATGTTGACACTCCTCCTTGTTCTACTCATAGTGATGAAGAGTCTAATACACAAACAATATCATAAGTCTTATTCATTTCTACTTCTCATACTTTACCTATATATAAAGAACTAACTCACCTTATCACTCTCAAGTAGACACTCTTATTCTTTCTATTCATACTTACTAATTTATAAATAAAATACAAAACTTATTATCTTTCCTAAGCTTTTTTCCTAATAATTAAAACTCCTACTTAAACTATATTATATTTCTTGATCCTTATACCTTAACTAACTATAAAAACAAAATCCTACTTTTAATACTCCTCTTTATTTATGTACTAAGTAACAATGGGTTTTCATATCACCACAACATTCATGTAATATAGGTAATCAAATCCAAGGAGAATATTGTAATCCACAGGACCAATCATTCATGATATCAACATAAATCGAAACAGTCTTGCCCCCTAATTTTATAGGGAGATTAGCAAGGGCCCCAAACGGTTTGTAAGTTCATCCCCTTGTAATATTTGCATCGAAGAGGTGCATTCTACGGCCCAGTATGGAAGAGATGTGTAACTCCTTCTATGCTCATCTTAGAGTTGACACGTGTCCTTCATAAAAAATAAAAAATATATTATTAAAAATAACATGTCATCGTAAATTAAATTTAAATTATTTAGAATTACATATATATAAAACAATATAAATTAGATGAACTAAAAACATAAACATTTAATTACACATGTCCTTAACACTTCCACTTGAAAAAAAATGTTTACACTTTGAGATATTCCCATTTTTGTTATATCCAAAGAAAGGAGTTTCAATTTTGACACCTTTGGACATATTGGTATAGAGGAAGCAATTTCAAACTATTCATATGATCATTCTCAATGAGACACAAGTACTAGTGATACAAACATGGGGAAATAGTGCACTGAAAAGACAGATTTGATGCAACCCATGGAGAGTCAATCTCATCCTTCTTCTTCACATGCAGAAGGGGAAGTAGTGCACTGAAAAGACAGATTTGATGATGCAACCCATGGAGAGTCAATCTCATCCTTCTTCTTCACATGCAGAAGGGGAAGTAGTGCACTGAAAAGACAGATTTGATGCAACCCATGGAGAGTCAATATTATCCTTTATCTTCACATGCAGAAGTTTCTCATGATTTGGAGAATCATGGGCTTATGTTATTACAGAATTTTTTTATCCAAGTAGTCTTATCTTTCCGGATGAGTGTGATGGGTTTCTTGGGTTTCCTCATGATACAAATATGTTTTTAAGTACTCTTCGAAGTTGGATAGAAGAATGGGTTTCTTGGCTTTCCTCATGATACAAATATGTTTTTAAGTTATGTTCAAAGTTGGATAGAAGAATTTTACAAAGACACTGGTCCCTTGCCATTATTGTAAAGAGTTTGATGATATTGTGCTTACTTATGATCTCCCATTCAATATTTCCATCATTAATATTCTAACAACTTAGCATCGAGTCATCAATGTGTCATTGTTTGGGATGGTAACCAAACACAAGGGAAAATATTTAACATTAATAAAATGTTAAGGTGTTACATTGGATATATATTTATTAACTCATACTTAAAATATGATAAAAACACTCCTTAGAATGAGAATTCACTTTCAGTAATTATTGTGTGTACTTACTATTTTCTTAAATACAACATTAGCACCATTAGCACCGTTGCTGCCTCCATTTGGCCTGAACCTAACTTAAGGATGAGTAAACCAATAATTCTTCAAGAAGCAATAAAGATGATACTATGTGCGTAATGGTGTGGTTGATGAGGGAAAAACAATTATTGGTGTAGAAAACAACGACGATCATATACGTGAGGCCATCTGCAACCAGAATTCTATTACAATAGTTGACCATACACACGATATTGAAGATCATCGATTGAGGAAAAGAATATGATGGAAGACTATTCAACGTGAATAAATAAAACACGTGGAAGACGAAAGATAATTTTGTTTTTCTTTTTTGTTTTTGGTTTTTTCCTTACTTTCCTTGAGATTTCGAAGAAAATTGATACAAATTGCGCATAACTAGTATTCATGGAATATGTATTGCTCGTGTTTGAATTAATTTGGATATTCATTTTCGAATTGAGTTGTTCGTCGACAAAATAAGACCCATCCTATGGGTTATCATCATAACCGACCAACTAAGTAGCCGAGAGTTGTGTGGGTGTTCCTCTCGGTTGAGCAAGAAATATTTTGCAAGAAAGAGTGAATATAGATGTCGACTGCCCAAAAATGTGTTTGCCATTTCCAAATAAATCAAATGTCAAGATGGGAGTAAAGCTATCTACCATATGATTTGCACTCGGTTCATCTAACGTGGTGGAGTGATAGCTTACTCCGTTACTTCTCTTTCGTGAGACTGAGACCCAGTGGATTCTGAACAAGTATTACCTAATCCATATTTTTACCTCATCCGTATTTGGAGGAAACTCAAACTCAAACTCAAGGAGAAAGCTTTTCCTCCAAATGGGATTTTGAACAAGTATTACCTCATCCATATTTTTACCTCATCCATATTTGGAGGAAACTCAAACTCAAACTCAAGGAGAAAGCTTTTCCTCCAATTGGCCTGACGTTGATTCTGTTTCTCAACAAACCTTAAATCATACTTCCCAGAATATTGAAGAAACCCTAATTAGCAATCCATGTGAACAGAAAACTGAGGGAGACGAAGCAAATTTTGTTTCTCAACAAACCTTAAATCATACTTCCCAGAATATTGAAGAAACCCTAATTAGCAGTCCATGTGAACAGAAAAATGAAGGAGATGAAGCAAAATCAAATTATCAAACACTTTTCCATTTTGTTTGCAGTACTCGGATGACAAGATAATTTGATTTTGCTTCATCTCCCTCAGTTTTTTGTTCACATGGATTGCTAATTAGGGTTTCTTCAATATTCTTCATAATGGCATGTTATGAACCCTATGTTCGCTTCGAATGACCATCAACCTATGTTTGACGACAAGAGAACTCATGTCCGACGCTACAACAAACTTGATTGTTGTTTATTTTTTTTATTATTGCATCGAAAGAGGTGGAGGTTCTCTCCAATCCAATAGAGGGGATTGTGTTACGTTAGTCACGTTATTCGAGCCAATATAAATAAATAAAATATTAAAAAATGAAAAATATAAATTACATATTGACTTAAATAAAAATAAAAAAGAAATAAATTAGTATAGATCCATTTTAAACCCAAATCTTTATACTCAAAGGATCCAAATGGTAAAAAGTGTATACCTCAAGAAATTGGATCCCTCTAGGTGCTTAATATATCCAAGTTTAAATGAATCTATACTAGTTATTATTGATTGACAATACTGGTTATGATGCTAATTGAGTCGATAGCAAACATACACAAAATGAAGTTTAAATTTAGTTGGGCTGGCTTGAAGGGTTTTTGCCATTAACAATATTTTAAGCCCACTAGGTAGAGTTTATTTGACAACTTCAATCGACATCATGCATCCTTATTCTGCGATAAGTTTGGTCGATGAGTGAGTAAACTACGTAATATTATGTGTTTTTTTTAAGAAATAGGTTTGATATTACATTTTCCGGTGGATGAATATGAGTTGATTCTATTACACATATGGGTTAAACAAAGTATGTAATTGGAAGTCAATTGAGTCTATTGAGTTAAAAACCCATAAGTAAATTCATTGCAATACTTCAAGTTCATCGAGTGATAAGTATGGTCCAAATTTCAAATTTGGTTGGTGTAAAAATATAGTCGGAATTCCACTTAGTCGATGATAATTTTGGTTAGATTTGTGTATTATATGGTTAGTGTAACATGATCAACATTGTATTTGGATGATGTCATTTTTATTTATGTAACTTATTTTACATTAATTGAGTTATTGTTTCTTAGAGTGACTTTTCATTAAAATATTGAAGTCTAGGGGTGAAACACGAATCTCTTTTGAGGTAAGCGATTAATTTGGTCTCTAGCCGAATCCATAAGTTGAGTCAATTCTGTCAAATCACAAGAAGTCGGTCCCAGCCACGATCAACTGATCATACATATTTTAACTTGCATGCATCTTCACGATAGACAAAGTAAAAAATGAAGACATTCAAAAAGAAGACATTTTATGCCACACAAAAAATGATCTTAACCTCAGATGATGACACAAAGAACACTTGACTTAATCAAGCATCTCGATCAAAAATTGTAGAAGCACTTCCTAGATGGTGAATGCTGAAGTTGAAGGAAGAGAAATGGTACAGAGAGAAAAACAAAAAGACCTCCATCTGAGCCATTGAAGATGAGTCTAGCTAGTTGAGAAAAGGGTTAGGCTTTACCAATTGTTACCAGATTGAAGGCATATATTGAAGAATCATACATCCTAGGTGTTTTTTGCATGCTTTTTCGCTTCAAGGATGAAGTAGAATTTGTTGGTGGGGGATATGTTGAGAGGGACAATAGGCCTTATGTCATCAATATCCTATTATAATTAAATTGATGTATTAGTTAATACATAACACATGAGATGTTGGAGCACGTTTTACCGCTCCAACCATATTCATGATGTACAAATATTGAATTCGACATGAGTATCAAGTAGTTGAATATTGAACTCAATCTCTTTGTCTTGATTATTTCTGTGTGTGTGTGCTTAGTATTTTCTTGAATACAACAATTAGTTACAACATATATTTTTAATCATTTCGTTTATGTAAATAGGAATGATAGTTTCATTTTATATTTAGTTTAATTTTCTAATAATGCAACTGGTATTTCATTTGGATAGTTTGAACAAGTTCTACTCAATGTTTTCCTGCCAAAATTGAAATGTTTTTATATGTTATAGATTGGATATTTTGGATTCTCATCATCTTTCCAAATATCAAGCATACCTCCCCACCTATGATCCAATTGTTACCGCCCAATATGCACAAGGTGTTCCCTATACAAAAGAATTCATCCTTTACAGACCATATATACCACCATACACATCAAACAATCTTCTTCCTAGTCGCATTCTCTTTGCACTTCCTTTCTCATAGTCAAAGTGAGGTTGTTTGTAAAATTTTGACATCCATTACATTTTTAAAAGGGATAGCTTGAGTGAGTCACTCACGTTATGACAACTTTGGATTGTTTTTTTAACTTGTTCAACTTAGATCCTAGTGATCATATTTCAACATGGTGTTTTCAGTCACACCTCCTAATCCAAAGTGTGTTATAATATAGGCTTATCAGGTTGGTGTCTAAGCCCTTATGGTTTGATTTAAAAATTAGTTCGTCACCATGGTCCTAGATTCATGCATGGAAATTTTTATCCCTTGGAGAAAAAAAATGGGAAAAATAAAATATTAAAATCACTTAAGGGGGTGAAATATCAAAAAGAATAAATGTCTAGCGCATTCCCCTCTCAATCAGGTGCATCTATGAGAATCCCCTCATATAAGGAAGAAATGAGGAACCCTTACCCACCTCATGAGTCATCTCCAAGTCATTACTTGACTCCCTTTGTCAATCATGTATTTAAATCCTCAATATTCCATAGTTCTCCAAGAGGTGGTGCGTGAGGGCATTCGAGGCATAGTTAAGGAAGATAAACTCCTAATTTTTCTTAAGATATTCAGTGGTGATGCATTTACCCTAATGTGCATGTAGCTGTATGGATTTGGGATGGATCTCCTAGATCTAATATTAGATATGGTGCATTGAAGGCCTACCTAAACCTAGTTACTCCAGTTAACTCCACCATCTTGCTCAAGCTCTTGCATGTGGTGATTCGAGGCCTAGTTAGCACTAGTCAACTCAATTATCCCCACCATATTAATACATTTCTCACATGTGGCACATTAAAGGGCTAGCTGAGAGTATTTAACTCATCAATTAATCTTGTATTCTCCACCAAATGGTGCATTAGGGTTTTGGATACATAATTAGGGTTTTGGTAAAGCCTTCAATGTGTAGTGCTCTCATTAATTCATGAATGAGATCAAGCAGGGATAATTCTATCTTCACTGTTCAATTTAAGGAGGCTTCTCCTCTTATTCTTTAGTTGGTTATTGTTGGATATTTGTACCAAATCCTTGTACTTTGAAGTTTCGCAATAAACTATTTTGAGACTTTATAGGTTAGAAGATTGTGGTGCCTTATTTGTGTGGATGGAAATGTCCTACTTCTTCATGTGAGGTAAAGTTGTTTCAATTTATGTACACGTCTTGCTTTATTTCCATTTTCCTTTCAAAGGGGATTATTTCCTAGTACGATATATCTATTAGTATTGCTATGTTCTATTTTAGGTTGTAGGAGTAGTTAGGGTAAGCATTTTTTTTAGTTGTATAAGCGCTTGTGTTAACCTCTCTCTTATAGGATACACTAGGAAGTACAAATGAGGAAGAATTATCTTATTTTTTGTATCTATATTGTTTTGTAGGTATCCATATATCAATAATAGGTGTATTATCCTAGAGAAACCCTCTCATGCTTGGTTCCTTTTGAAGGACTAGTCCCTTATCAGTCTACCTTGGATCTCCATAATCATCTTTGAAGGTTCCCAATATCTCTATATCTCTCTCTCAACATGAACCCTATAAAAACTTAAATTTCAATTTGTTGCTTCATTTGGATTTAATTTCCTCATAAAAATACGTATTTTCTTTAAGTATATCCTTTCAAAATACTAGTTTCTAAGTATAAAATAAAATAGCTACATTACTAGCATTTAGCGCAAGTACTTTGATTATGTTAGACAATGGTTTATTCATAGCATTTGATTAAATAATCTCTCTATCCTATCACTATTTTTTGTAGATTTTTAGAAGACCCAAAGGTCTGGCCATTTTTAACGAGAACCAAGGCTACCTCTTCTTGATCTTTACTCTGGTCTTCTCTAAATAAAATACAATTTAGCACTAGTATGCATATGTAATTTTAGTGTAAATAATTATAATTTTGTGTATGAATCACATTTTAGCTGACTACCCTCAATTTGAAAAGAGAGAAAACATATTGATATAGACATTTACTTCCCATTCGATTTGTAGTCCCAATCTTTCTATTTACTAGTTTGTAGTCTAACAATCTTTTGCAAGACAAAGCCCCTTTTGGGGAAGATATCAAAGAGATCACCTAGAGAAATTTACTTGCTGATTTCTAAAATTTTATTTCATATTTTGTACAAAAATAAAACAATCCAAAGGAAACCTTGATCGACCACTATCAAACTGCCCAGGGTGTCAACTAAACAAATATTTTACCTCAACGCTTAATTCGCTTTCACATTATATCTTTGTAAGCTTGATTGTGGCCATGAGGAAAAACTTGACATGAATTTATAAGGAAAGCATAGCCCATTATAATACATCAGGTAGGTTGGTTATGCCAAATCCCCCCTACCCCCCTCTCTGTTTCATTTTCATGCATGATTTTTTTTCCTTTTTACTCAGCTTAGAATAGTTTTTTCTACTTTTAATTAAGTAGTAATTAGATCACATTTGATCTCAGTTGGAAATAAATTAATGGAATTATGATGTTTCGTGATTCAATCAGCCATGAACATTGGAAAACACTCATTCAATTCCATGTAATATAAAGTATAAACATTCTAATTAATTCCATAATTAATTAAATTCAACCCTCTGCAAAGACAAAACTCCAACACCTAGGTTCCATATATTTGTCACTTGTGGGAAAATTTGACAATGAAGGGGAATCAACTAAGTAGTGACCTTGAGGACCCGTCAAGACTCCACCCTCATTTGGTATCAATGTTGGGCATACCCATTGAATTTGATCTAGTCCCCTTCAAATGTGGATTCACACTTGACAATATGGACTTGTTTCCATTTATGTCATGCATATTGGAAACCCCCTTTACCTTAACAAATTTAACTAGTAACAAATGGTCGGTCCCTGCACCAAGAAGGTTCACAAGTCAACGCACCTGAATTTAACAAGAAAATTTTATCCTCGCTTCAGAGAGTTCATAATTTTACTTTTCTTTCTCTTTCTAGTAATTATATAACACTTCATTTTCTGCTGATAAAGTAATATATCCATGTAGCTTGCGAGTATGGCATGTTTCATCAGTGTATACCTTTTTCTCAATAGTAAGGCATTGGTGTTTATTTCATGCATGCTAAAGCTTTGAATTACCTGATAAACTTACATTGTTATTTTTCTTTTCTCATTTTATTTAATCCTGAGTCACCTTTTCCAACGTGACCATCCTATATTTTCATAAGGACTACCTCTCTTTGATTTTGTTTAGGAGTTGGACTAAATGGAAGGAGTTAAGTGTTGTGGTGATAGTGGGAGCCCAACATATTGGCTTACCCTCAAGGGCACTCTTAGTGGGTTGATATTTTCTCATGTTGACGTGAAAATCTAGGTAGCAACAGACACCACAATAGTGAACTTGTTAATGGAAGTAGAGAGGGTTGTAATAAAATTATTAATTAGGTCTTCAATCATCCTTATTTAATATTATATATTTAAATCATTATTTAAATCCCTTAAAAATATATTAGTTTTTTATTAAATATCAAGTGATTTTTGTTATTATAATTATCTAATATGGGGCTTATGTGCCTTCCAATGCTTGAGTTAGGTCTAAAGGTATATGGTTAGTGTCAGGATCATGGTCATTTAATATGTACAAATTTACTATTTATTTGTATATAGGGATACCGTATATCACATAATCTACGACATAATTACCAAGTGTATGGATACGAGTGATCTTGATGGATTTTGACCACTTTATAAGACCACGGAAAATTATTAGATATTGAGATCTAAAAAGATTAATTATGTCCATACCAAACAAATTCTTAACCAAGACTTCTTAAGAGTTTCTTTTGTATCTACTAGCTAATAGAAGATCCTCATATCGTGATAAAGCATTAGGGTTGGAATCACTTCTTAAGATAATATATTGGTTAATTATTGTTATAACATTAATATGTCCTAGCGATAGGATATTGCATTCATGTCTTTCTTAGGGCGTAAATATCCTACTCTAAGCCATTGTAAAGACAATTTTTATCTAGGTTGTGCTTATGATAAAAAGTATAATTAATAAGCAAAAAATACCATATTTCTATATAAATATTCTTAGCACTAATATCTAAAATCTCCATCTACTAGTACTAGTTAAAAGGATCTTTCTTGTGAAGCCTAATATGAAGAAGAGTGTTATTTTTTATGTAGAAATCTATGCCCCTAATTCCTATATGGTAAGATATATTATTCCATATCAACCACAAGATAAATCAATCTATGTTAGGGACATTAGATTCAGTATGCTCCCAAGTTTTAACAAAAAATATAATATCAATTTTGTAAAGATATGAGGACTAAATTGGATAAAAAATGAGAATCATGAGAATAGATTGAAAACTCTATTAACTGGAATGAATAATTACATGAGACATTCTCAATATATAAGATTGACTAGGCCCAAAAAACATCAAAGAATAGTTGGTTGGTTGATATTTCCTTCATGATCTTACAAATCACAAAGGATGGCTTACAACCTGAATTCCTTGGAAACATAAGGACCGCTAGACTTCACTGGAAACAAACACCTCCATAACATTCTACCCTCTTCTATAATGTATTCTATTTAACAAAATGTGAAAATATTCCTGTAAATTTTTGTATTTTGGGCATAGCTTTTCTCTTGTATTTCCGAATTGGGAGGACTTTGTACCATTGGAAATATATTGAAATTTTCTTCAACTTTTCTGATTTGTTTTTTTTTCTAATTCCTTATCGTTTGTCCAGGGTGGTCGCTTTAGTAAAAAAGCATATTTTAAAAGATGTTTTTTTACTATAACTCTCGCCCCAGACAAACAGTAAGGAATTAGAAAAAAACTCAAAACAACAAATTTGTATAGAGTTTCAAGAGATTTCCAATGGTCCAAAGTCCGCCAAGTTCCTAGTTATGAGTGAAACGTTATTCCCGAAATAAAAAATATTCCAGTAATATTTTCACTTTTTGTTAAATAGGATACATTCTGGGAAAAATAAAACTTATGTCAGAAAATGTTAAGCCCTTCATGATGGCTTATTAACCCATATATTTTGGCACATTACCCCCTATTTGTGGTGGATTACATATTATTAATGTGGGATTGGATTTATTATTGGGTTTATTAGTTGTTATTGTACACTTTTTTCTCCTATATATAGGAAGGAGATATACTCAATTTAGTCATCATTGTATATTTTCTTGTATTGTGTACTCAATACATTGTGTAAGGAGGTTCTTCCCTTGAAAAGGATTGATATTTATCTCTGTTCCTCATTAGTAAGGCATGTATTATTATTTTCCTTTATATTTCTTCTCTTTTTATTCTATTTATGGAACTTGGTTGCATAACATTTGATATAAGAGCTCTTTCCTCAGGACTGGCTTTTGCAAAATGAGTCCTCTTGGAATTTTTGCTACAACCTGTTTTCTATAAGGATTTAGAGATGAACGTTAAAAACAAACTTATCAAACAGTCCGAGATATCTACAGTATGAAATTTAGAAAATAAACCATTACACTTTAGGATATATTTGTAGAGGAATCTAGGACTTTTTTACTAGTCCAAAAACTAGTTTAAAACAAGCATTATGGGGAAAAAGGTCATAGATGAGGAATATGAGATCCAAATTGAGTGAGAAATTTTGCATTAGAAATAGGATGGACCAGGGTATCTATGGTATGGTTTTCAGCTATAAACACAAAATATTGGACATGTGGCATACCCTACAAGTCCTCTCTTCTGGATAGGCCAAAAATAAGCAGTGTTGGGTTATTTGCAATAACGTTTTTTCTGGAACATCCAAATTAAGTCATACCTATAGAATGGCAAAGAGGAAACACAAGGATACATAATGAAAAATATTTAGATACATAGGATCCAAAATTTTCAAATTGACAGTAGTTACAACTCAGCCCTAAAATAGTCTTCCAATCAACGTTTGAAAAAGGTACGCCATTTTAAATTTTGAGTAGAAAGATCTATTTTTATTGTTCACAATGCCACCAAAAGGAAGTGGAAAAAAATAGCACTCAATTAAAACCCCAAGAGGATTCATCCCTGACATACAATGAAGTGGAATAAATATCTTTTAGAGTGTCCAAGTTGGAAGATATGACTAAAGGAAATGTGAAAATGGATTACTTAGTTAAATTGGAAAATAAGGTGGCTAGTAAGGAGGATTTCAAAGGGATGGATATAAAAGAATATCTTCAAGAATTGAAGGAATTGATGAAGGATTTAAAATATATATTTATTCCTCATGTATTTACTCAAGAAGATGATAATGAGGAAAAAGGGGACTTATTCCAGTCACGGCTTGAGAAAATTGAAAAACAATGGGAGAGTAAGAACTTTGAGTCCTCAAAATTTGATGATTCACTACAACATCATGGGTTCAACTTAGGTCCCAGGAACTATTTTATCCACAAGATTGACATGAGAAAGTTTGATGGAAAGGATCCAATCACATGTAATTTTCATATGGAACAATTATTTGATTTAAACCAGGTGCCAACTTTGCAAAAGGTAACTATTGCATCCTTATATTTAGAACCTAGTCAATTTGTATGGTACTAATGGATTTGTGGCCATAAAAAGGAATCTATTATCTCTAGTTCTATATTCATAGAAGAATTGATTGCACACCATGGGGATATAAATATCAATGCCTTCTTTATCTAGTTGGTAAATCTCAAGCAAAAACGTCCAGTTACAGAGCACACCAAGCAATTTCAACAGCTAAGTGTTAGAGTGAAGAATATTTTAGAAGATAGTTTTTTATATATCTTTATTGGAACATTTAAGGATAACATTCAACATTAGGTGCATCTATTTTAACCATCATCCCTTGAGAAGGATTTCATGATTGCAAGGAAGGTTGGAAGTAAAAATATGGCGGTGACTACTAGAAAGACCACCTCCAACAAATACGGAGAGAATAATATTCCTTCTTATAAACCACAACAAATGTTGAAACCCCAACAACTACATGAATTAAAATAAAAGGGATTATTCTTTAGTTGTGATAGCAAGTATACTAAGGGACATAAGTGCAGTGAGAATTAATTTGTGTACATAAATTGTGAAGCGGAAGAAGAAAAAGAAGAGGAAGCATATCAAGATGAAGACATAAAAGAGGCTACTTCAGAAGAAATTACTCCCACCGTATCTTGTCATGCATTGTCTAGAATTAGCAATCCTTACAATCTCAAGATCAAAAGATACCTCAAAAAGACATAACAACGTTGATTGATTCCATTATTACTCATAATTTCATTCACTTTAAATTAGCTAAAGTTCATAATTTCTTTGTACATCCAACACCAGAGTTTCAAGTAATTATTTTAAATGAAGGAACTATAAATTGCTCAGGGAAATGTCATATTATTAATATTTATATGGGGGAATATGAATTAAATAGTCCATTGAATTCTATCCTGATGGGTGATGTTGATGTTGTATTAGAGGTCTAATGGTTACAATCATTGGGGATAGTGTCTTTTAATTTTCAAAAATGTTTCATGAAATTTTAATGGGAAGGAAAAGAATATGAGTTAAATGGCATCACAGGAAAACCAAGCAAAGTGATAAGCTGTAATGGTACATCACAAACTTGTTGAAAAAGGAAAATCAAGGTGTAGTTACACAATTATGCTCTTTATATGTTCAAACATTGAAGTTCCCTATATCCCCAAATCTCCAAAGGGTCCTTAATAATCATTCCAAGACATTTGAATATTCCAAAAGGCCTTACACCTATTTCAGACTTTGATCATCCTATACACTTAATTTTAGGAAGTGTTCCTCCTAACATCAAACCTTATTGATATCCTTATGGCTAGAAGAGGGANATATTCCAAAAGGCCTTACACCTATTTCAGACTTTGATCATCCTATACACTTAATTTTAGGAAGTGTTCCTCCTAACATCAAACCTTATTGATATCCTTATGGCTAGAAGAGTGAAATTGAGCTTATGGTTGCTGAAGTGTTAGAGATTGGCATAATTAGGCCTAGCCAAAGTTCTTACTTTGAACTAGTGGTAATGGTACTCAATATAGATGGATCATGTTGTATGTGTCTTGATTATAGATATCTCAACAATATCACCATTAAATATAAGTTTCCCATTCTTTTCATTGATGATTTGTTAGATGAATTACATGGACCAGTTTTCTTCACAAAGTTGGATCTTCATTCCAGGTATCATCAGATTCAAATGAAGGATGAAGACATCCCAAAAAAATAATTCAGAACTCATGAAGGTCACTATGAATTTTGGTCATTCCATTTGGTCTCACGAATGTTCCTTCTACATTTCAAGGTTTAATGAATTCCATTTTTAGTCCTTTCTTTAAAAAACTTGTGTTTTTATTCTTTGATTATATACTAATCTACAGTAAGTCTTGGGAAGAACATGTTCAACATGTTGACAAGGTACTACAACTACTAAACGAGAAACAATTGTATGCAAAACCCTCAAAATGTTTCTTTGGGATAAAGGAGGTAGAGTATTTGGGTCATATTGTATCTAATGAAGGTGTCAAGGAAGGCCTTAACAAAATCAAATCCATGATGGACTATATAAATCCCAAAAACATGAAGAATATTTGAGGATTCTTAGGTTTGACAGGGTACTACTGCAAGTCTATTCAGAATATGGAAGAGTAACGTATCCTCTAACCGCATTATTAAATAAAGATGCATTTTCTTGGACTCCAAAGGAAATTCAATATTTTCAACAACTCAAAGAGCCAATGTGTAAATCTCTCATTTTGGAAACACCAGACTTCACAAAAACATTTATTGTTGAATGTGATGCTTCAAGAAATGGAATTGGAGTTGCACTAATTCAAGAAGGACACCCTCTTTCCTTCACAAGCCATTAGATCAAGGGAAAGAACTTAAAATAAGCCATTTTATGAGAAGGAAAAGTTGGTAGTACTACATGCCCTAAAGAAATGGAACCCCTACCTTATATGAAGACATCTCAAGGTTAAAATTTGTCATGATAAACTTACATACTTCTTGGAACAAAGTCTATCTTCAAAAGAGTGACAAAAATGTGTGACAATTATGTTGGGATATGACTTTGAAATCATCTACAGAAAGGGGAAGAAAAATGTTTTGATAGATGCACTCTCCAAGTAATATGATGATATTGAATAACTTATCTATGCTATATCCATTATCCAACCAAATTAGATAACTGAAGCAAGGGATGAATAGAAGAATGACTAAAAAACATGGACATTCATTCAAAAGTTGCAACAAGATTTCAATGCTTGTAATACATTTAGGTGGAAAGATGACTTGCTATGGTACAAGGATCACTTATATCTTGGTTAGAGTTCCCAGCTCAAGCAAAAGTGACTTTTGGAAATCCACTCCTCACTAATAGGAGGGCATTCTGGTTTCTTAAAAACCTACCATAGGGTAAATAAATATTTTTTGGGGATGGTCTTAAAACTAATGTTCAAAACTTTGTGACTGAATGTTTAGTTTTCCAACAAAATAAATTGGAAACAATTATCATCCCAGGTCTCCTACAACCACTTTCCATTCCAAGCCAAAGGTGGAGAGAGATCTCAATGGATTTTATCACAGTTTTACCATAGTCTAAAGGAAAGAGTGTCATCATGGTGGTTTTTTATTTACTTACTAAATATGCACACTTATGTGCACTATACCATGCCTTCCAAGAAAGCACAGTCACCAATTCAATGGTAATTTTTGGACTAAATTATTTTTTTTATTTTGATACTCAACTGGCTGATAGCTCATCTTATCATCCTCAATCTGATGTAAAATTAGGGATTGTGAATAAATGTTTGGAAGGGTATCTTCAATGTTTTGCAGTTGATAAACAAACACAATGGGTCAAGTGGTTACCCTTGGCAGAATGGTGGTATAACATTTCCTTCTATGCATCAACAAAAATGACCCAATTTATGGAACTTTATGGCTATCATCCACCATCCATCACATCTTTACTAAGAGACTCCTCTAAGGTTCAAGTAGTGGAACACCACATGAAGCATCAAAAATAAGTTCTTCAACTCTTAAAGTAAAATCTAAATATAGCACAAAATCGAATGAAACAACAAGAATATCAACACTCCATTGAATGAAGCTTTGATGTGGGGGATTGGGTGTTTTTAATACTACAATCATACAAATAGATTTCCCTAAAGAACACCAAGAAGGATAATAAATTATCACCTAAATACTATTGTCCTTACAAGGTGCTACAAAATATAAGTAGTATGTCCTACAAATTGGAACTACCTACATCTTCACAAGTCTATCTAGTTTTCCATGTTTCCTATTACATGGTCCAATATATTAGGGAAGTGTATATCATGCGTATTCATTGAGCTGAGAGGCTCTCTACAGCCCAGTATGGGGGAGATCTTGTAACGTTATGTAACGCTTGTAACGTTACGTAACGTTATGTAACGTTACTTTTATTAATAAAATAATAGTTTATCTTAATTATAAAACAAAACAAATTGTCTATGGCAGCCTTTATCTCCTCTATGTTGAACCACACTGCGCCCTTATTAGGTCTCATGATTGCATTCAAGAGGTCTTTGTTTCTATTTACAAACTCCCTGTGTGCAGCATCGCGGTTCCTCCTCGCCTGTAGCATATAAACAATCAGAAACCCTAAAAGAGAAACGACAATCACCGCAGCTCTTGAAAAGATGGTGATTAGAACCAGCGTATATCCAAATCCTAGGCTCTATCAAGAGCCGAGAGGGATCAAATCCTATGAAGCACACTGCAGCCATTTCTTCCCTGGCCCACCATGATGATTTTTTTTATTCCAGATCATGGGACAAGACTGTGAAGGTCTGGAGAATATCAGATCTGAAATGTATTGAGACAATCTATGCTCATGATGATGCAGTCAACGCCGTTATAGTAGGCCCCGATGGATTGGTCTTCACCAAATTGGATTACTGCACGGTCAAGATCTGTAGAAAAAATCTTGGGCCATCACCGCATATGCTCCTCACAACCCTTCGCAGTGAAAGCGGCCCTGGCCGTGATAACGGGATGGGGCCCGTAAAAGCTCTTGCCCTGAACGCTAATGGATCTGCTCTGTACGCAGGAACCTCCAACGGTTAAATATTTTAAAACACTGCTAGATTTTACAAAATGTGAGTGTTTGAGATTTTGGTAGATTAAAATATACCGGATAAATTTGGTAGATTAAAATATACGAGATTCCGGCAGAAAATCAACCTGAAAGTCAAAAAGTCCCCTGGTTAGACAGCTCCGAGATGAATTAGGTGATATACTTGGCACTGTTACTGCAATTATTCACTACTGTCAAGGGAAGCATGGCCTCATGTCCTGTGGATTATAGTTACGTCCATCAAATTCCATGGGACCCGTCTTTCTGCCAGTCGGGAGATAACCACGGGGTGTGTTGCAAGTCTTTGTTAAGCTTATTCGACATAGGCCTAGCGCAGTACCTTAAAGACTACTCCATGTTCGATTTTCCTGACCATGCCTCCACTACCGCCTGCATCAATGAATTCCAACAGAAGGTTTCTTCAGTGCCATCGCTTGTTCCTTTCCCGACAATTGTACCCGGATGCCAAAACGACACATCCGATTTTGTATCCAGCCCTGATCTCTGCGACGACATATAGACCAAACAAAATTGGACAAATATGTTGGGTACGACTGCAATCGATTCGTTCTGTAATGTTGATCTCTCCGACATAACAATTTGTAGTTTATGCTTTAATGGCGCCCAGGAAGTTGCCAACAGATTGGTCGAGATGGAAAAAAATGCTACGGTTATATCCAGTCGCTTCTGCCTCCGCTTCATGATTTTTTATATTGTAGCAGTGAGTAAATTCGGGTTGAAGAACCCAAATACCGCTTCTTTTGCATTCAAATTTCCCTTAGCCTTGCCCAAAACGAAAAATAAAAGCCGTCTGGTTCTAATCACCATCTTTTCGGGAGCTGTGGTGATTGTCATTTCTCTTTTAGGGTTTCTGATTTTGAAAAGTAGTCTTAACATATCTGGAAGCCCCACTCTTCCTTCAAGGTCAGAGTGCTGGGTAGGTTGGTGCTTTATAACAACGAAGCGGTAGCCTAGGTTTCAATTGATGTCATATTTAGCCTCTTACTATAGTTTGTCATTTAGTGCTTTTGTTATTGGCATTAACAACAAATCATGTGGCCAAAAATGTCATGAAGTGTTCTCTAAGGGGTCACAACTAGTTGGCAAACAGTTTCCCACAACCATTGTGTACAAGTCACCTCAATGAGTATAAAAGGCCCTCGTTTTTAAAATGAAGGTGTCATCAAGGACATTGGGCGGAAAACCTCTATTCTGTTGACCACCTTGTCTAAATGTGTAAACCATTGTTATTATTGATAAAGTTGTACCATTCTTGATAGTCCCTTAAATCTTACTTCATGTGCTCCTCCATTTATTTCACACGTATAGACTACGATGTTTACTCTTTTTCAATGTCATTACTCTAAATTTATAGCCACAAGGAAAATTTTATGCTTAATAAAGATTGAGAAATTTTGAAAAGCTAGTCTACTGCTAACCCTAAGCCAAGTTACACTAACTATATTATTTATTACCTCAAACCCTTACCAAACAATTGCAAAAAAAGGTCAAACATTCTTGATAACAAAGAAGGTTAAAGAAGAGTAGCGAACCTTGTTTTTTCAAAAGCAAATTTGTGAACAAGTTTTTAGGAATTTTCAAAAGAACAAAATTAAAGGAACCACAAAAGGAGCTTATAATGAAAAAATTGCATCATTTTTTCACTTTCATGTTCTTTTCAAATGAATGGTGGAAAAGGCCATCTTAGAGGACTGTTTAGGCAAATGACAAGGTTGGGTCATCCATGTGGTGCAAGTCATTATAGATATTTGGCCAGATATGTAAAGTTGTAGGAATGTTGATAAAAAGGTAGTATAAGCATATATTTTGAACACCATAATTATGGTTTAATTATCTCAATATATGATCAAATAACCTCAAATAATCTCCCAGTTTATACAATTTGAATGACTGAACAAAAGGAGAACAGAAAGAGAAGTTAAAAATATATAAGAGAGTCCAAAAATAAGCACACTTGTGAACATAAACAGAAATAGTAGAAAAAATAAAGTATGCTCTCATTATTATTATTACAGATGTCTGCATAGAGGATCATACATTTATGAACTCAACAAGGGGACTTCATACCAATGGTAAGATTCAAAACGAGTGACCAACCTTCATGCCTTGTTCATGGCCCTATATACTGATTACGGACTAACAATGGTTGGGAAGTTAAGCAAACAACCATAGACATAACTGATCGCACATAAATAACCTATAAACCACAAGGACATGTTCCCCAAGGCTAGGACACAAAACCTACATCCTCTACATTCCACAGACAAGGGATGAGGAGATGAGTGAGATGGGGTGGGTGTTAGATTTTGCAAACCATGGTAAGCAGACTTTGCACTAAAAAAATTCCTAAACTACTGTATAGCCGAAACATGACAGCCACTCAAATCTGCAAATCTGTGTATTTACTGAATCACAGTTAAAAGCAACAGAGAAACTCAGTAGATGGACTGTCAAAAACTGCTACTGCTTTCTTATTAATTCTGAACTGAAATCTGCTATAGGAAAAATACAACAAGCTAATTCACTACTCACTGATGAACAAAAGGCATTAAGCCTATACCCATGCCTTCTCCTTTATAGACTATAAGAGTAGTTACAGAGAATCTTGACACATGCACAATAGCACCTCTGATCTAAGGCATGCATCCTTCTAGGATCTGCACCTTTAACTGGACTGCATGCACCTTACCTAAATGAGAAAACTCTAACCTATGGTGTCTTAAATTAGAGTACTCAACATGCATGAAAGCATGTGCCTTTATTCTCAAGTCAACTGCACCTTAAGAAGAGCAAAGCCAGAACATTGCCTTATCTCCTAGGGATCAGTGCTTACTCTTAAACTGGCCTTTAAGGATAACCTAATCCTATCCTATATGTTATGCCTCAGAGTTTATGAAGCATTCCTTCCAAATATACGAGAGTGGGGGGTTTCTTTTCTTTTGTAAAGGCCAAGTTTTTGGCGCTAAATGCACTATGCACATATTTCAATATCTGACAGGCCAGTGTTTTAGATGTAGGTATACTGGATAAAATAGGGTCTAGTCAAAGATATCTGCTAAAACTTTACTTAATGTTTTCTTGTGTTTATTGCTTCAAAGGACTCTGCTATGACACATGTTTGCGGGAGAGCTTTGCTCAGTGCACAATAGGTTCTTTTGACCTGCCAGTGTTTCAGATGCAATTAGACTACTGAGATCCATGAGTCTGTTAAAGACATTTCCTAAAACTTTATACAATGCTGAAATCCTTATGAGGTTTGGTGCTACCTATTACTTGCCTAAATGGATGGTGTCGTGCACTGAAAGTGCCATAAAGAAGTGACTTTGGCTATGAAGATGGGCCTTCCGTGGAATTAAAAAGGTTGTTCAAAATGTGTTGGCATTACAGTCATATTCATATCAATGGGCTTATCCAGCAAAACATAAATCCACTATGTTGAAGATTCTATATGGATATATGGATTATTATACAACAAAAGGTTCTCCTCCTAATTATTGCATTAAGACAGACAAATTCTCAACATAAATCCACTATGTTGAAGATTCTATATGGATATCTGGATTATTATACAGCAAAAGGTTCTCCTAATTGTTGCATATAGACAGACAAATTCTCAACACTGACTAATGAAACTCATTCGCATGCTATGGCCTCATGCCGTGTGACCTGTACAGCTTCAAGATGTAATTTTTAGATAGCAACTAGGAAAAGATGAAACTTACTAGCATAAGATGAAATTTTTAGATAACAACATTGCGACCAAAGATGAAACTTACTAGCATAAGATGAAACTGCATGACATCTTTTATCAACAGCCATATTCGAATGAACACTTAACTTTTACTATTTGAGTGTCCGGAAAGTGAAGTTGTTTCCATCCAATAAGATTTTTATCTACTTCCAATCCAGCATATCTTGAAGCCATAAAACCTCACTGTCGGAGTTCGCAGCATCACAAAAGTCCACTTCAATGCCAAAGATGTCCATGATGCCATCTTGAGCATCCACCAGCAGCAGTGCAAACTAGGCTCTGATCTCTGATACAAACGGATATGAGGGAGAAAATTGCAAATAATCATAAGCAGGGGCCCTGTATGCCGGTCCATCAACATAATCGAAGCCAGATTTATCAATAATGCAATCAACTTTATCATTGTCTCTTCACCCTACGAGAAGAGAAACACGAATGCTCTCACTGAACACAACCCGGAACCTGGGACTCACGAGAATTGTCATCTTGCAAGTTAGGCTTCTCAAATGATCCCTCATCATATCGCAAATTCCGGGAGGAGGGTTTATAATCCCTGACTGAAGGAGCGTACCGGGGACTACATCTGAATAAACCGAATTAACATCCAGCCTCCTTTCCAGGGTACCTTCCACCCTGGATGTCTATTCTATGCCCTAACAATGGTTTCATATTGACTTTCAAAATCTTGACATCACTACCAATTTGTTCTAGATTGACTTTCAAAATCTCAACACATTTTGCTTTTCCAGAAAAGAGTCAGAGGTAGAGAAATCAGTGAAGTGGCTGAGGAGACTTATAGGTAAAGCATCTTACCTGCTTGGACTATACATTCAAATAAGTTTTGGGCCATTAAAATATCTGGGGAGCAACATTATTTCTTGTTCAGCTTGTGACAATGATGGGTAAGGATCAACACTTGACCATGGAACATACCGCAATGGTGTATCTAACTCTATTTTGAACTCTCCAGTTTCCTGTGATGAATTTCCAAACAATAGAAAAGTAAGCTTAGAGTCATATCCAGCGTCCTGCTAAGAATCATTAAAGAGATTGCATCATTTGTTCCAAAAGCAAAATCCAGTGAGTGTATCATGCGATTTGCAGAGCACACTTGAAAACAATCAAAGATTAGAACCTTATCCAACATACTAAGCCAAAAGAAAAGAACAGACATTGAAACAGTAAAATAAAAACCCACATAACCTAAGAAATCAAAGATGGATAAATCTTCTATCTGACGATACAATATGCCAAGCTCTACTTTAGGAAAATGGAGGATAATATATTCTCCCATGCTGGAGGATATAGTGCAAGGGAAGACAAGAAACGATTCCTTCCTTCTCTTTGACATAGCTCCTGCCTCAACCCCCAAAAGGAATTGACCAGCATGTAGGATTTGGCATGCTGGTGACAAGGAAGAATAAGGAAACTATGGCATGACTGATAGATGGACCCAACACCCCTGGTGAACAGCCTGGAGATTTGTTTGCTATCCTAAGGGGTTTTCTTTTATATGGCAGCTAGTTGCAGGCATAGGTGTGTTGGCAGGCCTATGTAAAGGCATTCAATAGCAGCTAAAATAAAATAACTTGATTAATGTCCAACAAATGACCAAAAGGCGGATTAACAGGAAAAATAAATGCATTCAGTGATACCAATCTGTAGGAGTACCCTAGGCTACCCTAAAAGCATCAAAGAAAGATAAAACAAGAAAGAACATGAAAAACAAGAACTAAATATTACATCAAAAAAGGAGAAAGAAGAAAGAGAGCCAGAGATCAACCAGACCATAAGATAGGATGAGAAGGTAGACGTTGAGAAGGAAGAGGACCTAGCTAGATGGATCCAGGTAGGCATATGGGAGTTGTTGTCCTGTGAAATATTCCCTCAAAGAGAGAATGATGCCAGGGCATCCACTAGAGGTGAAAATCTCCCCACTTTAGGCCCTAAGATGGTTCTTGGACCAACAAGGGCAACACTTGATTTGTTCAGAACTGTCACCTCAACAGTGCCCCTGTCCTCTGTTAACACCAGAATTGTTTATGCAAATTCGAGTGTTTAGTTCTAGTATATGTTCATGACTACACTTGGGATCAGTTTGGAATTCTCTAAAGTCCTCTTGATCGATTTGATATTGACGTTTTGTGAGTACCTTGGCCGTACTGGTAGATTGTTGCAGATCCTCATTCCAACCAGAATTGTTTCCTGAGTTTTTGGAGATAATCCAAAGATCGGTATTCCAGTGGGGACATCACATGTGTATTCGGTATTCGGTATTCCATAAACTAAAATATATAATAAAATAAAGTGTAATGGGACCTCTCAAGATCGATCCAGTAGACTAAAACAAATCCCAGAAAACACAATAACCATGAATGAAGCTTAATATAGCATAGTAGTTCCATTTTATTAGCAATCAGGGCAGTACACCAGATCTCTGAGAATTATAAACAGCGATACTCCACAATATATCTCTAAGACACAGATAAATGGAGAAGGGGGCATAGCCACAAAATGTCTTCAATATAATGTATCAAATAACGAAGGGATACATCAACAAGAGGCGGAGCTATAAAAATTGATTTAAGTGAACTTGAGACATGGTTACAATCCCGGAGACTCGAGAAGAGGAATATGTAAAACAGGAGGAGGTTTGACAGAACCAAGAAAAGTTCTTTGAAGTTAGACAAGTTTGGTCATTGAACATTCAATTTGACATTCATGCAACTGTTTATCTTTTTATAGAAGAATACACCAGAGACCCTAGACTCCTAAACAACGGCCGGGGCCAGGGCCTAGGCCTTTCAAGAGTATATATCGGGACACATGTGTCTAAAACGATTTTATTTCTTTATGCAAGTAAAGACTTATGAAAAAATACAGAGAGCAATCAAACTTTCTGTAGCAGCTAGGGAAAATACACCACTAACCCAAAAGGGAAGGCAAATAATCGCAAACATTTATACAAGATAGCAATCTAACAGTTATGGAAAATACACATTAACCACACCTGGGGTTGGCAAACTCATAGATCGCCTTTCCTCTTGGAGAGAAAATCATAAGTCCCACCTCGGCATCGCAGAGCACCGAGAGCTCGTAAGCTTTCTTGAACAGCCTGTTCCTACGCTTAGAAAACATAACCTGCCTACTCGTAGAGTTCTCGATTCTTTTCATCAGGGTTTTGCCCCTCACCATTCTCCTCCCCTTTCTTTTATGCCCTCAAAACGGGTCACTCACATCATCTCAGGAATATCAGATCTGGGATATAGAACCATAACACAATAGAAATCAAGAATCGCTAAAATTGAAACCCAATAGTGGCTGCTGATAACTGAACTGTCTCTTGAACCCCAAAAGTTGAGAATCAGAATCCAATAGCAGACAAAGAGTACGAATTGTTGAAATTTGCGCTTTCATGAAAGAGGATCCATCATATTAGAAGGCCATTTTTTCAATAAACCCATGAAACTTTGATCCATGTTCACTTTCAAGACTATCGACCTGATGTCATAAACTCATAGGATGACACATTTTGGATCACTAAGAATTTTATTTGTGGGATTTATGTTCCCTAAAAGTAGATTAAAATATTCTCGAAGTCATTTTTAACTATTTCCACAAAGTAAAACATTGATTAACTAAAAAATAATTGACATTTTAATTTTATTTCCATAAGAGATCAACAAAGTCCATGATTAGTGGAGTTTCCCTATTCATAAGTGCATCCAAGGGATTGTCTAAGTATGGAAACAAGATTTAGACAATATATTATAGGACATGATAGTTCATAAAAATCAACAAAAGATGAATGAGTTGACCAAGTCCATGATTGGAGGAATCATACTATCCAAAAGTTTATTCGAAAGTTCACCTAAGAGATTCTCTAAGTATGGGAAACAAGATGGAGACAATGTGTCAAAGGTATATAATAATTCATAATCATTAGCACAATATGCACATCATAATGATGAACTTTCAATACAAGCTAGAATGGAAACAAGACACTCCCTAATATTCTAGTCACAAAGTTTCATCACTTCAACTTGATCATATTATCTCAAGTTTGGATGCACTAGCCTTTGTCACATACACATACTCCAAATTGGCACATGCATTGGATTAGACAGAAAACTCAATATATAGTTGTATGTAGAAGCCACTTCTAATGGCCATGATATATCATCTCCTTTTTCTGTCTCATGCTCTTCCTAAATTTTTATGGCGTGTAATTAAGAGAATATGGAAAAACAAGAAAGTAAATGTCTTTTTACCATTTAATTAGATTATAAATACCATGCTATGAGATCGTAAATGGGTTGATTTCTAAATAATTGATGGTTGGGTTACTAATTGTTGTATCAATTTCAAGTTGTTCATATTTTGTTGTACAATTTTATTCAATTAATAAAATTTTAGAGTTAATATTGTTGTACAGACACTACAAACTAATGGAGATAATTATATAAATATACATTACTCTATAGGTGTGGCCTAAGCTTTCGACAAATCTACCAAGATTGTTGTATCGCTATTTTCTCACTCAATTAAATTATTAGGCTATAAGAATCTGGTCCAGTGCCCTTACCAATTCACCATAAAAAATTATTCATCAAATACATTTGAATCTTCACTTTTCATGTATGAACATTGTATCCATTAAATTTTTCAACATAATTTCCTTTTTGAATAATAAATGGAAAAACTTTTCACCTAAATGTGTGTCATGTAGCTTCTCTAAAATTGTTAAAATGATACACACATCGATTCATGTCCTAAGGTTGATTGAGAAATTGGTGACTAAAGTTTTTTTTTTCTAGTGGCTTGACTGTAGGTTCAATTGTTTGGCACATGGCTCAACTCTTTATGGTTTTTGAGGACTTGATCCTGGTTAGTGCAAAATAGTTTTTTGGTAGCTCGATTTCGGGCTCTCTGTTTCTCAAGGATTTTTTTGTGTTGCTCGATTCTAGTTAGTGTCTCAATTAACTCATATCTCTCTTCAACTTGGTTAATGACAAATCTCTTCTATAGCCATTGGGTTCTCATAGTAAAGATTGTTCTCTTTAGAGGTACATATCTCTTTTTGACTTAGTTAATGACGACTCTTTTCAATGGTGGTCTATTACAATACAAAAACGAAGATTCCCTTTTGTGATTCAAAACATATTATCGATCTTCTAATTATAATGACTACAAAACCTTTCATGTATAGTAGATAGCTCTCTTATTTACACTGAATTCTAGCATCTCCAACTTTATAGGATTCAATATTGCTCTACTAACATGTTAATAAATTAACCATGTATCATGTACATAATAGAAACACAAAACAAAATTTTTATTGGTAATGTAGTTATTAAATACATTCACATCAACCTTATTCAATAAACAGTTTTTAACTTAACTATCCATTAAACTAATACCTATTAAAACTATTTATACTTTAATTAGATTTTTATCATATATTCAAAAATATATTTCAACATAACTATATGGGATTGTTCCTTGCTTATATATCTTGGTGATCCATACAGATATTGGCCATATAAATAGAAGGTAGGCGTGTAAAGAGTTATCAATAGAAGAGTCAATATTTGCTAGCTCCGTAGGAAGAAGCCTAAAAAGTATCTCATTCCTGCCCATTCATGATCAATAGTAGTGATATAACCAAGTATATAACTTGACCGTTGTAAACAGTCAACAAAAGACGGTGCCATCGCCATAGAGATGGTCAGGCGAGGATACAGCGATGTCCAAGAGTTTAGGCGTGGATACAGCGACGTCTAAGAGTCCAGGCATGGATACAGCGATAGCTAGGCGTGGATATAGCGACGCCCCATTCCTGTTACATCGGATTTTACACCAAAAAGTAAGAAACGTGGAAAACCCCCGTGGAAAAATCCGCGCTTTTGTACTAGTGATTCAGTTTGTATTTATTTACAATGTTACATGGGTTCAACAACATGGTTTGATGTATTTGATTAGGAAAATAGTAGTCTCAATCCCCTAGTGTTCGTGACTTAACTTGCTCCTTTATTTTGTGGTTGGCTACTTTAGTTCCCATTCAGAATAGTTTTCTCATATTAATTGAATATCTATGCTGTAAGGCATTTTTCTTTTAGAAGTTCAGTTTTGGAGCACTATAGCGTCGTTGTCCCTTCGTCCAACCATTGGCCACCACGTCCGTCGTCCCTTTAGTAAACCATTAACTTCCACGTCCATCATTTTTTTGTCATGTTTTCCTGCCCACTCTATTTTTCGCTATTTGTTTAGGGTTAGACCATGATTCTGCAAGCGGATATTGTTTTTGTGGAGGGCAAGGGAGAGGCATAGATGCTGAAGAAAGAAGGGCAAGAGACTGGGTTTGAAGCTAAAGGTGGGCAATGCTTCGTTGAAGAGGCTTCCCAGCAGATCCATCACGTGGGCCATTTCAACAATGGCAGTGGCGTCACTTGAAATGATAAGAACCCACAGTTAATTCAAGTCGCACATTCTGTGATTTCATTGAAACCATGCCCAAAGAAACTGTCATCTGCTTCTTCAGGGAAGTAATCAATCACATCGAGTGGGAAAGAGGTATTCATGACCATCACCTCAAGTTCAAGAGCTCAAAACCTAGGTCAGGGGAGGGTCCCAAAAAATAGAGCTGGGGTCCTACATGTCTTGCCATGGAAATGCCCCTCTTTTCCCCGGCGTCGTGGGTTCAGTTCTCGCATGGGAATGCATGCTGGATGAATTTGGCGAAGAGAAAAAGTATGTACAGTTCTCCATCGATGCCAAAGCGAGGGCAGGATTCATTGTGACACCGGTCTGGCATTTGGAGACAATGGGGGATTTGGTGGACAAGGAATTGTACTTCCTATGGCGGGTGGGCGTGAGGGCTTTGAGAAGTGTAGGGTTGCAACCAGTGAGCATGATCGTCAACCATGGCAGCTACAGGAATCTGCTGCACCTCTACTTGAAGATATGGGTGGACAATGGTGCGCTTCGGCAGGCTATGCTGAAGTGGAGCAACGACAAGAAGAAGGTGTGGGCGAGACTGGAACACTTGACCTCCTCATATCTTCCCAAAAAACATGTGCTCTACTGGGGATTTGAAATCCAAGGTAGATGTAAGTTTGGAGGCAACTATAGATTCCACCATGGGCGAGATGAAGGTGAAAATTAGGGAAGGTACTTCCCTCATTTTCATTTTTGTTTTGAACTATAGATTTCTCCATGGACAAGAAGGAAGTGCAAATTAGGGAAGCTCCTTCCCTCATTTTCATTTTTGTTTGATATTTATCCATCTCAATTTTGAAAAACTAGTGGGATTTACATAGGCAATTTCATGGTGGTTGGGAATATTGCATAGTTTTGTATTTAATATTGATTGATGTGCATGTTACATTGATCTTATATCTAATATGGTTTTTCTAATGAAAATATTTGTTATCATTATCGAAAAAAGGAGTGAAATTATGAGATGGTCAATCAAATTTTGATTCAGTGATTGAAATGAGGCTTTTAATGATCCAAGAAAAATAATTTGTTTGGTTGTAGCATACCTCGTTGAAATTGAGAATCAAATTCATTTGTTTGCCAATTTTTTTGAAATTTCAATAAATTCATTTTTTTAAGAGTGTAATTTTTTATTTGAATTTTTTAACTTTATAGATATAATCATAAAATTTTGTGACCTCATCCAAAGTCTTATTGTTGGGCTACTTCATTGCAATTTTCAATTCCCTCTCATTGTCCGATAACATATCAAATATTTTTATTGAACATTCTCAGTTTTATGTCCTAAATTTTCAATGTTGTTTTCAACTATTCCTATAACAATGTCACGATTGCCCATTAAAGATCAATAAATGCCTTGAATGTTGAAGATCTTGCTCCTACTGCAAGTATGCTCAGTGTGATAAGCCTGATGGGCAACGTAGGTTTTCTTTTCCAGGTAACATACTCAATTCCCATACCCCTCATTTATTCACCTTTTCCATTGATTCATCTTAATTTGAAAAGATTAAAAATTTAAAAGTCCTTAAAAAGATATCAATAAACAAATTAAAAATATTTAATGTTAATATTTTGGTTGGCATTGATTGATCTTAAAAAGAAAAAAACATAAAGATAAAAATATTTAAATTGAGGATAAATTTATGTTAGCTTGTATATTCTTCTTAAAATTTTAAATTATTTTAAAGAGATAACTAATATTCATCATTTATGTTTTTCTGGTTTACATTCTCCATACATTTTTATTTTACTTTATATATGTCAACATTTATTAAAAATTAAACATTGTTATTTTACTTTATATGTCATGATTTATTAAAGGTTAAACATCGTTATTATATTTTATGAGCACCTCACTTTGAACATTGTTATTTCAATTTATATGTCAACATTTATTAAAGATTAAACATTGTTATTATATTTACGCTATAAGGAGTTTTTCTTTTAGAAGTTCAGTTTTGGAGCATTGCAGCATCGTCGTCCCTCCGTCCAACCATTGGCTTCCATGTCTGTCATTTTTTCATCATGTCTTCCTTCCCGCTCTGTTTTTCACTGGTTGTTTAGGGTCAGACCATGATTCCTCAAGTGAATATTGTTTTTGTGGAAGGAGAGGCACAGATGGTAAAGAAGAAGGGCAAGAGACTAGGTTTGAAGCTGAAGGTGGGAAATGCTTTGTTGAAGAGGATTCTTAGCGGATCCATCATGGGGGCCGTTTCAAGAATGAAATTGGGACCGCTTGAAACGATAAGAACCCATTTGATGGTGGGAAGCAGTGGGAAATCAATAATCGAGATATTTAATCATATCATGCAGAACGAGGGTTAGTAGGGCTTGTTCAATGGAAATGGCATCAATTTTCTCAGAGTTTCCCCCAGCAAATCCATTGAGGTATCCATAATTTGTTTAAGGGGTTTTAGTTTCAGTGCTTGTTGTTTCCTGAATTATTGTTTTTTCTCTCTTAAATTAAAAAAATCCAATGTCCCACACTATCATATTTAGGAATTTGTTCTAATTTCTAAAGCTTTAAGTTTTTATTACTACCATTGTTCTTCCATATTCCTGTATCTTCCTTTATTAGGTTATGCATATTTTTCCTGGCCTTTGTCCTTAATCATTTCAGAGCTTAGTAGCTATGATTTGGGAAAATAGGATTTCTTTGAAAAAAAGTAGTAAATTTCAGATCATACAAGGTAAAAAAGGTTATAAAACTGCCAACTCATGTCTGTTCACTAGTGAGCTCGAAGACAAAGTATTAAGGCGTCCACTATAGTTAGATTCTTGCTCTGGTTTTCCCAAACATTATGGCATGAGCCTCTAAGGGATGAGGTATGGGTGCATGTTCTGGGTGATTTTGGTGGAATAGTTATTCTTGATCTGGTCTTCCTAAATAATATGGCAGGACTACCTCCAATTAAGGCTGGGTGCAAGTTCTGGGTGGTTTTTACAGAGTAGATGCCCCTACCCCTGACATCATTCCTACCTCCTTCGAGATGCAGCTGATTAGGCATGTTTCTTGAAGTACTCGCTTAAAAATAAACATAATCACAATCACCCAAGAAGTTCCAGTATGTTTATTTTTTGGGGAAGCTTCGGTTCATGATTGCAAGTGATCCAGTGGAATTTTCTCATCATGCTACTGGTCTAACATTTATTCTGGATTTATTAAACCCCATAGATAACTTGCTTTCAGGTTTTTACCTGGCTGCAATGAAGAGTTTTGTAACAAATACTCCTGTCTCAGCTATCCTATCTTCATTCAATACTTTCCTTAGCTCGATGGACTCCACTGCCAGAGCTTATGGATTTATTAGTTTTCACATAACCTATTCATGGAGGTGGTTGAACATCTTGTCAATCGAGCGCCCCTCCCTCCTGCATAAATTGTGTTTCCTGGTCACATTTAGTTTTCAGTTTCAAAATATTTGCAGGATTTGGATTTGCATAGAGAAGTTGCATTGTTTCTACAGACCATGGTTTGCATTGCCTTTGCAGGAATTTGGATTCAAAGAGCCAGAGAAGAGGTAACAAACATAGGTGCTTTGTTCTTTCACTCCTCTTGGATTTCATTTCTGTGCAAATTTGTTGTCTTTAAAACGTGGAGTGTCCATCATTTTTTTTATAAAATTATGCAAACTCTCTTGTAGTATTGCGTGGTTTGGTAAATTATATATGCTGTTATGTTTTTATAATAATCCCTCTAGTTTAACTATGATTTTATGATGATTCTTGCATAAAATTGGATGAAATGAGACTCCACATTTTCCACTAACTAGCCTGGGTTATCCCTATATTTTATTTACCGAGCAATTTCATTATTCGATTCTTTGGGGCACAACTTAATAAAGCCCTTATTTTCTTACTGTTCCTATAAAAGGGTCATTGGCTCTTGTAATAATTCAAAGGGTTGATTACATTTCTAGACTTATTGATTTGAGACTCGAACGTAAAGAAATGCTTGGTTTTTTCCTTCAATATTTGTTTGACTTTTTATTTCCTATGGCAATTCCATAATTTTTGAAATTTTTTATTTCATGGTTTGGTATGAATTCTCATATGCCCATGCACATAGGGATTTCATGGCTTCAACCAATGGTTTTACCCTTCTCCCTATCATGGATAGGATTTTATGCATAGGAATTTTCTTCTATAAAAAACGTATTTACTCTAATGACAGTTTTATTTTTCACCAAATTCCTTCAGAAATGTCACTACTCAAATTTTGTAGAAGCCAAACAAGTTTTTTTTTATTTAAATTTTCCTTTTTTGTATTAAAAGTGTTTTCTGTTTTGATCCACTGCCCATGTTGGATCTTCGGCTGTAGTTATTTCTCATTGTGGTACTATTTCTGTGGTTGTACTATTGACAAACTATTTATCTATTTTCATCAAGATTCACATATACTTAAAAGTTGACATAGTATAGTTTGTTCAGCTCTGAAAAAATATCTTCCATTAAGTTATCATGTCTATAGGAAATGCTTTGCTACATACTCAGAAACTTCCACCTTTGTGGGTATAGGTTCTCATTTAATAGGATCAAGTCGCTCATGCTTCATCAAACTATTTCTTCACTCATTTTCTTTTCTAGGATGATGTTGGATCTAGGATGCCACTTGCTTGGTATTAGAAATTGGCATAATTCTGTTGGTTTCAACTGTATTCCATATATCATGTGGAGAGATACGCTCAATCTTTGTTTTCTTTATGAAGCTTCTTGACTTTGCTCTTTCTCCATATATTTTTTGGCTTATGGTGACAAAATCACATTAAACTCACATTAGGGTCAGATGCATCAGTTGCACCAACAAACCTCAAAGTGAAATCCATAAAGTTGATGACTCTATTCAATGGATAATTATATTGTTCTAAATTTCAAGCTTTTGTGAAAAACATTGCAAGCTAGATAGTGTTGATCAGGGAAATGTTGATGACATATAAAGAGTGTTCTCAATGAAAGGAATTTAAGTTATAGGCATTCTTGACTTTTCTTTTTATTTATAGAATTTATGTCTTGCGTTGACAATCTTACATTAGGTCCAGATGCATCAACGGTAGTAGCATACCTCTGAGTGCAGTCTGAAAAGTTAGTAACTTTGTTCAATGAATAATTACATCGTTCTAAATTTTAAGCTTTGGTGAAAAAGTGTGCAATTTGGACAGTCATGATCATGGAAATGTTTATGACCATCTAAAGGGAGTTCTCATTAAAAGGCATTGAGAGGTTATTTTCAGTCATGATTATGGTACATGGGATTGAGTACCGATAATGGTACATGATTATGGTACATGGGATTGAGTATAGAAACCTGATTCTACGGAATCAACTAGAATAATGGTTATACCCTGCTAAGTCCAAAAGACTCTAACTCTGAAGAAACCCCTTTTGTTAGAAACCCTCCTATCACGCCGCAGCATAGACCTGTTAGCCCTGAGAACCTGTCGTAGTCTGAAAGTAACCCTAACTCGAGTAGTCCTGTCGCAGGTCATTCTAACTCAGTAAGTTCTCCCCCTCCTGTTACTAGTTTTCCCCCTCCTCCTCCCCCTCCTTCCCCCCCTCGATCCAATATGGCCCATGTGAATGATGATATCAAACTCCCATTCTTTAGAGGAACAGGATCGGAGGATCCAGAATAGTTTTGGTTCTTATGCAAAGCTGTTTGGACTGCTAAGAGTATTACGGATGAAAATACAGGAAGAGCGCAGCTGTTCACCTCTTTCAGAGACCGGCATTTGACCTAGTTTATGAATTTTTCCAGTACTCAGAACTATATCTTGGCTGATATTAAGAAATCCATGATAAAGGAATTCAAGAAGACTAAATCAGAGTTGCAGTGTATAACTGAACTAAAATAAATTCAGCAGAAGAGAGGTGAATCAGTTTGGGACTTTGATCAGAGGTTCAAGGTTCTGTTGGATCAAGTTAGCTTCACCATTAGACCAGAACAACACAAGGAATGGTTCATTGCAGCATTGTTGCCTCATATCAGGACTCCACTTATGCAACAGAAGGTTGCCGATCAGCATGAGGCATTGGAAATTTCCATGAAGCTTGAAACATCTCCTGTCAGAGATAATTCTGGCATAGCCCAGATCCAGGCGCAGTTAGCTGAAATGGCTTTGGAGTTTCACGACATGAAGAAAGGAAAATCTATTCGAGAAGAGGTTTGGTGTACATGATGCAAGACAGAAGGTCATGACAAGGAACAGTGCCCTGCCCTAAGAAACTACCTGAATACTGGTACACCAAATCTGTTTAACCCTGTTGTCCTATATTGTGAGATCTGTAGAACAACTGGACAGCATCGACCTGAAGATTTCTATCTGCTCCAGAGGTATGTTCAAGTACCTAAGAATCCCTACTGTAAGTTTTGCAAGTCAGTAGGACACAATGAAGATTAGTGTCGCAGCTTTGACCTGATGAGAGAGCACACCCATGATGCTTATCGGGTACAAAACAATGCACAAGGTAATGATGGATATGTCTACTATGGTGGTAACCCAGGTCAAGGTAATTTCAGAGGTCATGGTGGTATTCTTGGAAGAGGTTGAAGCCAGGTTATTTGATATAACTGTAATCAGGCAGGACATGTAGCTAGAGACTGTCAGAACCCAACTACAACATGTCGATACTGCAAAGCAGTTGATCATGTTATTGAGCAATGTCCACAGTTGATAGCGAAGATACAAGAAAGGAATGGCCCTCCTACTCAGAATGTTTAGATGATTGCTGTAGAGAAAATATCTGTCAAAGCTATTAATGTTGTTACAAGGAATGGAGCTATGACACAAATGTCGAATAAGGAGAAACAACCTGATGAGGATTGGGTCCGCAAGACCCCAGAGAAAATTCCATCCTTCGATGTTGGCAGAGAAAAAGAAACATTTATGGAATTCAAGCAAGACTTTGCTGACCCAAGAACATCAGCAGCAACTACGCAACAGTATCAACAGCAGTCGCAGTTACAAGAAGCTTCGCCAGATCAAGTAAGTACGTTAACATCCTTTTTATAGAGTTGTATGAAGCTATTAAGAAACAAGAATGCTTTGAATGAGTTACAGAAAGTTCTTCAGTCTTGTGAATCTCAGCGAAGCTCTGATAAAGAAAAAAGTGTTAATAGAGTTAGAAGGACTAGAAGAGAAATGAGATTGCATGCTCAGATAGGAGAATATGACATGACTGATATCATTTTAGACTTTGGATTAGAAGTGAATGTCGTAACCAGGCAGACTTGGGAACAAATGGGAAAACCTACCCTTGAATGGTCCCCTATACAGTTGAGATTAGCCAATCAGCAGAATATTGTGCCTTTGGGTAGACTCCCTAGTGTACTAGTAGATATTGATGGAGTTAGTACCCTAGCAGATTTTGAAGTGATTGAAATAATTGATTATAGCAACCCCTATCCAGCCTTGCTAGGAATTGAATGGGAAATGGACAATGATGCAGTAATCAACCTTAAGAAGAGATAGATGAATTTTGAAGGGAAAGGCTTGAGAGTCATAGTACCATTGGACCCTTCTCAAGGAGAAAGGTATACAGAGCCAGTCAGAGATGAAGATCAGGATGTTTTAGATCATATTTACAACATCACAGCTAAGGAAGAAGACTATGTTAACCCTACTACTGAAGGTATAGCGGATTGGCAGTGTGAGAGTTCTTGCATGACTGATTCAGATGACGGCCTAGAGAACTGGCAGAATCAACTGTATGAGCTACATGGACATTGATGTGCAAGAATTACCAAGTCTCTCAGATGGCTTATCTCACAGCCAAGAGCCTTACCTACATTTGATGGCTTGATAGACCTAGAAGATTTTATTGTGCAATTCTCAAAGCAGGTACCAGATTCACAGAAAATGGAGACTCTAGATTCAGTATTCAGAGCCATAGCTGCTAGATGGTGGAATGGTCATAAGAAGCATATTCAGATTTGGGAAGCTTGTCAAAATTTTCTTCACCTGAGATTCATAGATCAACCTCAGGAGGTGTGAAGCAGATTTGATGGTAACACTAGCCCTCAGGAACATTTGGAGCAGTGTTGTGAAACATGGAAGCATGTGCCTTGTGAAGAATGGGTACATAGGTTTGTACACACTCTGGAACCTGTAGTAAAGAATTGGTATGTATAGGTGGTGCTTCGCCATGGCACTGTAAGTTGATAGTCTTGTTGATAGTTTTGTACTTACATTTTCTATTAAAGAGGTTTTCCCTGCTTTGGACACAGTTATTAGGCTGATCCTTACTAAAGTGTTTGATGATAAAGAACTAGCCGAGTACCAACCTGATTGGAAGGAACAAGAAGCTAATGTAGTAGAATGCTACAACCTTGCCATTGATGAAGATGATGACCCTCGCAACATCAATATTCTAGAGTCAGAAGGACACTGCGAATGGAGAAATTTTGCCCTCCATGGTGAACGCAAGTAGATTAAAGAAGTACAGGGACAAGCCTATACCCCCTGATCAGACGTAGTACCAACAAGAAGAGTTTAAGTACTAAGAACAGTTGAAATTGGGTACTAGACTATAATGAAGCTGTTCTCAGAGAGCTATGGCAGATTGCTGGAAGTGTTGCAGTTCGACGCTTTGTCGAAGCTGGTGTCAAGATGTGTCAGAGGTCTGTACTGTGTCGAAGGTACTTATGATAGCGAAGCTAAGCTGATCTATCTTGGTCAGCATACTTGAGCCGATCTATATTTCCTGTCATTGTCCTGACCAACTGCACACCCTGTGGCAACGAAGGGGTGCGTAATGTGAACTTGGCAGTCCGCCGAGGTGGCTGAACTCCTGGTCAAACAGGCGGAAGGTATGGTGGCCACCGCGATGCAAATTTCTCATCTTCACTGAAGTATTCAAAACCTTTAGGTGGGAGCTGTGCTGAACCAGAAGGATTCATCTCGGGATCCTCTGGTGTCTTCCCTGCTGGTTTGTGTCTATCTTCGTTTCGCTTAGATCAAACTTCTGGCTTAAACTTCTTCCTGGTTGATCATGTCTGCATTGGTTGGTTCAGCACTGGGGGAGTCTCTTTGCGGGGTGCAGATGTAGGTGGGTTTCTCATAAGGTTCTACATACCCCTCTGTTCGAACTCTCTCAACAGTTCCTGGACTTCGAGATCAGCTGAGATGGACGGAACTGTAAAATTCAAGAAATTGCGTAATGCAAAATGCGCAAGCCTAGGTGTCTTCTACTAGAATCCAACGACCAAATCTGCCATAACTGTGCATTGAAGGCACCAAATCTGATAGAACAGTTGTATATCTTGTCAAAACGGCGTTATATTTCCCAAAATCTCATCATGACAGGAAGTTAATGCAGTTAATGTACCGGCGCCGCCAATTCTGATTTTTTCCAACTGTCACATTTTAAGCTCCGACACACCTTTCTCCTTCAGCGACAAGTAACTTTGGCTACACCTCAATAAGGGTCTTCGACACAATACAGACCTTCGACATATCTTAACACCATGACAGAATTTCTTCAACAGCCTCAATGATTCCTACAGCGAGCATCTTATCTAGTTCTATCCTGACTTTTTCTTTATACTTAGGGTTCAGTCTATAAGGGCGCTACTTCACAGGCTTTGCATCAGCTTTCAAGGGTATGTTTATCACTCCTATATCACCAAGGATACCTTTCATTTCTGAGAACTTCATTGAAAATAAGTCCTGATACTCATCGAGAAGTTCAGTCACCTTGCTTACCATTTCTTCATCCCAATAGTCTCCAATGGTAGCATACTTAGGCATTTCTTCTGATCCAATGTTTACTTTCCTTGTCTTAAGGGGCTAAGTTACTTCAGGTGCTTTGACTGCTGGTCCATGTACTTCGCAGTGTCCTTTTGACTCTGGAATATTGATGTTGTAAGGGTCATCATCTTCATCAATGGTGAGGTTGTAGCATTCTACTGCATTAACTTCATGTTCCTTCCAATCAGGTTGGTACTCAGCTAGTTCTTTATCATCAAACACTTTAGTATGGATCAGCCTAATAGCTGCGTCCAAAGCAGGGAAAACCTCATTAATAGAAAATGTAAGTACAAAACTATCAGCAAGACTATCCCAACTTATAGTACCAAAGCGAAGCTCCACCTCTGCATACCAGTTCTTTGCTACAGGTTCCAGAGTGTGTACAAACTTATGTACCCATTCTTCACAAGGCACATGCTTCCATGTTTCACAACACTGCTCCAAATGTTCTTGAGGGCTAGTCTTACCATCAAATCTTCTTCGCACCTCATTAGGTTGATCTATGAATCTCAGGAGCAGACCCAGGTTTTATCCTTTTATCTTCACACCAACAAAAGACCCACAGTGTTGGCCCTTTTAGCAACAACCTGCGAACAGGTTGCAGTCTCACCCGAAATAGCTATGGGGTGCCGCAGAATCAGGTTTCTGCAAGCAAAAGAGGGATATTACTATACCTTTAGCCTTAACAAAGAATAAATATGCAATATAAAGCTTCGACGTTCACTTAAATAGCTTCGCAGTTTAGATAAACATACAGTTACTTGCTTAACCCTTAACTAGGAATTCACAGCGAAGTTATTATCTAACAGTTATCTTACTTTATCACTTATCTACTTATCAAAATGCATAAAACAGAAACAAAACATCAAGAACCACCACAACACAAGATATACGTGGTTCATCCCTAGTGTAGGGGCTATGTCCACAGAATTGTGTTTATATTCAACTCTTTACAAAACCACAGTTCTTATCTGTGCACTCAGTTGCAGATCTTCTCAGCAACCCTAAGCTATGCACTCAGTTGCAGAGGTCGTCCATGCACTCAGCTGGGACTTAACCTTCTTACAAAACCCTCTGTGCACTCAGCTGCAGAGGTCGTCCACACACTCAGCTAGGACTTAACCTTAACCCTAAAATAGGTATTTATTTCTTCACATCAAATCATCATACATCAAAGTCTCAAAATCCTAACCTTACTCCTTTACATAAGTGCCTATTTATACAAGCGCACTATTACAATACCATGAGCTTAAACCATGGGCTTAAAAACCATGAGTTAAAACCATGGGTTGTTTACAAAAAGAGAGGCTTCAACCCAATCCTGACACCCCTAAGACTATTTTGGGTCGCAACTCTGCTTACAAGCTTCACACCAAAACCGTGGAGTTGCCAAAACTAAGGACCTTTAAGGTCAGATCCCCAACAGGCCCCTAAGACTCACCAGTGTCCCATCCTGAGACACTCTGCTACTTTTCTGGTGGATGAATATTGTAGGTGTAGATAGTAAACTGCTTGCTGAGGATGCACATAATATCTTCGGCAGTTGGCTCCCTCTCCACTATCTCCTTTTGCACTCTGTCGAGCTATGTATCCGTCTGCATCTCTGTAAGCAACATATTTAATCCTCCTGCCATCTTTCTCCCTTATATTCCTGTCATCATTATCATTCCTTCTGCTACTTCTACCACTGCCATGGCTTGCTCTATCCTTCATCCTTCATCCTTAGCAGAATGCCTGTGTTCTTGTGCCTTTCTTCCTTCCTCTTAGAGCGAATTTATGCCTTAAATTTCTTTCTGGTTACTCGTGTCTGCATTAGTTGATTTAGCGTCAGGGGAGTCTCTTCATGAGGTGTATATGTAGGTGGATTTCTCATAAGGTTTTGCAGACCCCTCTATTCGAACTCTCTCAACCATTCCTAAATTTCACAATCAGCTAACATGGACTGAACTGTAAAACTCAAGAAAATGTGTAATGCACACTTCGCAGGCCTGGGTGTCTTCTTATAGAATCCAACGACCAAATATGCCATCATTGTGCATTGATGACACCAAATCTGACCAAATTGGCGGTAGGTCTTGTCCAAACGACGCTAGATTTCCCAAAATCTCATCATTACAGACAGTTGATGTAGTTCACGTGCCGGTGCCGCCAAATCCGATTCTTTTCCAATGGTCACATTTTAAGCTTCAACACACCTTTCTTCTTCGGCACAACCATTAACTTCAGCTTCGCCACCATAAGGACCTTCGACCCAGTACAGACCTCCGACACATCCTGACATGAGCTTTGATAGAGCGTCAAATTGCGACACTTCTAGCAATCTGCCACAGCTATCTGAGAACAGATTCATTATATTCTAGTACCCAATTTCAACTGTTCTTGGTACTTAGACTCTTCTTGTTGGTACTATGTCTGATCAGGGGGTATAGGCTTGTCCCTGTACTTCTTTAATCTACTTCCGTTCACCATGGAGGGAAAATTTTCTCCATTCTGTTTAACTAGCTGAACTGCGCCACCATCAGTAACTTTCTGAACTATGTACGGTACTTTCCAATGTGTCTTGAACTTAACTGGGAACTTCATGAATTTACTATCATACAAGAGCACAAGATCACCAATCTGGAAATGCTTCTTCTTAATGTGTCTATCATGCCATGCTTTTTCTCTAGCTTTTTGTACTTGCTGCTGGAAACCTGCAATGAATCTATCTTCTTCTAGTTCTAGTATCTTTGCCAGCCTTTCTTTTAGCACAGATGGATCATCCATCTTTGTGAAGGCATATATTCCGAGGCTAAGAACAATGTACTCCATGGGCATAACTGCTTCTTGTCCATATACCAGCCTAAAAGTTGTGTGGCCTGTCAATTTCTTACAAGTGGTTCTATAAGCCCATAATACTACTGGAATTCTAAGATCTCAATCATTCCTATTAACATTACAAACCTTCGTCAGAGCATGCTCAAGAATCTTGTTAAAGGCTTCGACAGTCCCATTCACTTGAGGATCGTAGGCAGTACTCTTCTGATGATATACTTGAAATTCTTCAGTCAATGCTTCGATAGTCTTATTCAGGAAATGTGACCCTTGATCACTCATAAGAATTCTAGGACACCCAAACCTTGACAAGATATTATCAAAGATGAAATTCACAGCTGTAGCAGCGCTACAGTTCTTGACTAGTTGAGCCTCGGCCCAACGAGCGAGGTAGTCAGTTGCTGTAATAATGTATCTTGCTCCAGATTTCTTTGCAGGGGGGTTGATTGGTCCAACAAAATCAATAGCCCATTTGTCAAATGCTTGTAAAGTTACTTGTGGAACTAGAGGCATCTCATCCCTCCTGGATGGTTTTCCTGTCCTTTGATAGATATCGCAGCTATGGCAATACTCTCTTGCATCCTTATGAATTGTAGGCCACCACAATCCAGGTGTCAGAATCTTCTGAGCTGTATCTTTTCTTGCATAATGACCTCTTGCTGCTCTAGAGTGTGCCTCAGCCAAAATCAATGGCTTTTCATGCTCCAGGACGCATCTACGTAGTATTTCATCTGGTCCCATCTTATAGAGTTGTCCTGCTATCAAGGTAAAGTCAGCTTCTCTAACTACCAGCTGCTTCTTCTGCTGTGTTGTCATCTCAGAGGGTGCAAAACCTGTAGACAAGTACTGCACAATATCCTAAAAATAGTCATCAACCATCTGGATGGCAAAAAACTGGGCATCAAGAAGACCTTCATCCAAACTAGTGGGCTCTTCTCCTGACTCGAGCCTCAACAAGTGGTCAGGCCCCAGGTTAAGTCTTCTTGGCTTAACTATGATCTCAAAGTCATACTCCTGAAACAAAATCAGCCATCTGCATATCCTTCCACCCAACACAATCTTGTTAACTAAATACTTCAAAGAAGAATGGTCAGTGAACATCTTAAAATGAAATCCTAACAAATAATGTCAAAACTTATGCAAGGCATACACCATAGCTAGACCTTCTCGCTTTGTCGTAGTATAATTATTTTCTGCTGTGGACAATTTTCTACTTGTAAAAGCAATAGGGTGATCAATATTACCTTCACCTGACTGAGCTAATACCACACCTAAAGCAATGTAGGATGCATTGAAATGAACATGAAACTCCTTATTCTAGTCAGGGAATACTAGGATAGGGGCAGTTACCATCTTCTCTTTCAATATGTCCAAGCTGTCCTGACATTCAGGTGTCCACTCGAACTTAATATATTTCTTCAATTTCTTTTACATAGGGGTTGTAATCTGAGCATATCCTTTGATGAATTTTCAGTAATATCCAGTATGACCAAGCGTAGTGCGAAGTTGCTTAACAAACTTCGGAGGTGGCAAGTTCACAATAATGGCGATCTTCGTAGGATCCACCATCAATTCTTGCTTGCATACAATGTGACGTAGCAAAATTCCAAAAGGTGCATAAAAGATACACTTCTTCAGGTTCAATCAAATCTGATGCTGTCTACACTTGTCCAGCATAAGCCTTAAACTAGCTATATGATCTTTCAATAAGCCAAAGATAGTCCAATCATCAAAGTAAACTTCCAATAACTTATGAATGAATTCATTAAATGCAAATATGACTACTTGGGAAAACATAGCAGGTGCATTCTTCAATCCAAAGGGCATAACAGTATACTAAAAAGATCCCATTTCTGTAGCGAAGTTGTTTTATGTCGATCCTCTAGAGCAATTCTGATCTAATGGTAACCTGAAAATCCATCAGTGAAAGAAAACACTTCTTGACCTTCGACATTGTCTAAAACTTCATCTGTAAAGGGGGTAGGGAAAGGATCATGTAAATAGGCATCATTCAGCTTCCTCAGATCAACATAGATTCTGATTTCCCCCTTGGTCTTCTTTTCTTGTACCACCATAGGGTTGACCCATTCAGACTCTTCGACAGGCTCAATGATTCCTGCAGTGAGCATCTTATCTAGCTCTATCTTGACTTTTTCTTTATACTTAGGGTTCAGTCTATAAGGGCGCTGCTTCACAGGCTTCGCATCAGCTTTCAAGGGTATTTTTATCACTCCTATATCACCAACAATACCTTTCATTTTTTAGAACTTCGTCAGAAATAAGTGCTGATACTCATGGAGAAGTTCAGTCACTTTGCTTACCATTTCTTCATCCCAATAGTCTCCAATGGTAGCATACTTAGGCATTTCTTCTGATCCTCTTTCCTTGTCTTTAGGGACTGAGTTGCTTCAGTTACTTCGACTGCTAGTCCATGTACTTCACAGTGTCCTTCTGACTCTGGAATATATATGTTGCGAGGGTCATCATCTTCATCAATGGTGAGGTTGTAGCATTCTACTGCATTAGCTTCTTGTTCCTTCCAATCAAGTTGGTACTCGGCTAGTTCTTTATCATCAAATACTTTAGCATGGATCAGCCTAATAGCTGCGTCCAAAGCAGGGCAAACCTAATTAATAGAAAATGTAAGTACAAAACTATCAACAAGACTATCCCAACTTACAGTTCCATGGCGAAGCTCCACCTCTGCATACCAATTCTTTTCTACAGGTTCCAGAGTGTGTACAAACCTATGTACCCATTCTTCACAAGGCACATGCTTCCATGTTTCACAAAACTGCTCCAAATGTTCCCGAGGGCTAGTCTTACCATCAAATCTGCTTCGTACCTCCTGAGGTTGATCTATGAATCTCAAGTGAAGAAACTTTTGACAAGCTTCCCAACTATGAATATGCTTCTTATGACCATTCCACCATCTGGCAGCTGTGGCTCTGAATACTAAATCTAGAGTCTCCATTTTCTGTGAATCTGGTACCTGCTCTGAGAATTGCACAATAAAATCTTCTGGGTCTGTCAAGCCATCAAATGTAGGTAAGGCTCTTGCCTATGAGCTAAGCCATCTGAGAGACTTGGTAATTATTGCACATCAATTTCCATGTAGCTCATACAGTCGATTCTGCCAGTTCTCTAGGTTGTCATCTAAATCAGTCATGCAAGAACTGTCACACTGCCAATCCGTTATACCTTCAGTAGTAGGGTTAACATAGTCTTCTTCCTTAGCTGTGATGTTGTAAATATGATCTAAAACATCCTTATCTTCATCTCTGACTGGCTCTGTATACCTTTCTCCTTGAGAAGGGTTCAATGGTACTATGACTCTCAAGCCTTGCCCTTCAAAAGTCATCTGTCTCTTCTTAAGGTTGATTACTGCATCATTGTCTATTGCCCATTCAATTCCTAGAAAGGCTGGATAGGGGTTGGTATCATCAATTATTTCAATGACTTCAAAATATTCTAGGGTACTGACTCCATCAATATCTACTGGTACACTAGGGAGTCTACCCAAAGGCATAATCTTCTGCTGATTGGCTAATCTCAACTGTATATGGGACCATTCAAGGGTAGGTTTTCCCATTTGTTCCCAAGTCTTCTTAGTTAGGACATTCACTTCTGATCCCAGGTCTAAAATGATATCAGTCATGTCATACTCTCATATCTAAGCATGCAATCTCATTTCAAGCTTCCAGTCCTTCTAACTCAATTAACATTTTTTCCTTTATCAAAGCTTTGTTGAGATTTGCAAGACTAAAGAACTTTCTGTAACTCATTCAAAGCAGTCTGATTTCTTAATAGCTTCATACAACTCTATAAAAAGGATGTTAATGCACTTACTTGATCCGGTGAAGCTTCTTGTAACTGCGACTGTTGTTGATGCTGTTGTGTAGTTGCTACTGATGTTCTTGGGTCAGCAAAGTATTTTTGAGCTTCCCTAAATGTTTCTTTTTCTCTGCCAACATTGAAGGCTAGAATTTTCTTTGGGGCCTTACGGACCCAAGCCTCGTTAGACTGTGTCTTCGTATTCTACACTTGTGTCGTAGCTCCACTCCTTATAACAACATTAATAGCCGGGACAGATCTTTTCTCTACAGAAATCATTTGAACATTCTAAGTAGGAGGGCCATTCCTTTCTTGTATCTTGGCTATCAACTATGGACATTGCTCAATGACATGATCGATTGCTCTGCAATATTGACATGTCGTAGTTGGGTTCTGACAGTCTCTAGCTACATGTCATGCCTGATTACAGTTATAGCAAATAACCTGGCTTCGACCTCTTCTAGGCATACCACCATGACCTCTGAAATTACCTCGACCTAGGTTACCACCACGGTAGCCATATCCATCATTACCTTGTGCATTGTTTTGTACCCGATAAGCATCATAGGTGCGCTCTCTCATGAGGTCAAAGCTGCGACACTCATCTTCATTGTGTCCTACTGACTTGCAAAACTTAGAGTAGGGATTCTTAGGTACTTGAACATACCTCTGGAGCAGATAGCAATCTTCAGGTCGATGCTGGCCAGTTGTTCTATAGATCTCACAATATAGGACAGCAAGGTTAAACAGATTTGGTGTACCAGTATTCAGGTAGTTTCTTAGGGCAGGGCACTGTTCCTTGTCATGACCTTCTGTCTTGCATCGTGTACACCAAACCTCTTCTCGAATAGATTTGCCTTTCTTCATGTTGCGAAGCTCCAAATCCATTTCGGCTAACTGCGCCTGGATCTGGGATATGCCAGAATTATCTCCGACAGGAGCTGTTTCAAGCTTCATGGAAATTTCCAATGCCTATTGCTGATCGACAACCTTCTGTTGCATAAGTGGAGTCTTGATATGAGGCAACAGTGCTACAATGAACCATTCCTTGTGTTGTTCTGGTCCAATGGTGAAGCTAACTTGATCCAACAGAACCTTGAACCTCTGATCAAAGTCCCAAACTAATTCACCTCTCTTCTGATGAATTTCTTTTAGTTTAGTTATACACTGCGACTCTAATTTAGGCTTCTTGAATTCCTTTATCATGGCTTTCTTAATATCGGCCAAGATATATTTCTGAGTACTGGAAAAATTCATAAACCAGGTCAAATCCCGGTCTCTGAAAGAGGTGATCAGCTACGCTGTTCTTGTATTTCCATCTGTAATACTCTTAGTAGTCCAAACAGCTTCACATAGGAACCAAAACTTCTCTGGATCCTCTGATCCAGTTCCTCTAAAGACTGGGAGTTTGATATCATCATTCACATGGGCCATAGTGGATCGATGGGGGGAGGGAGGGGGACTGATAACAGGGGGAGGGGAACTTACTGAGGTAGACTGACCTGCGACAAGACTACTAGGGTTAGGGTTACTTTCAGACTGCGATGGGTTCTCAGGGCTAATAGGTCTTCGCTGCAGCGTGATAGGAGGGTTTCTAACAAAAGGTGTTTCTTCAGAGTCAGAGTCTTCTGGACTTAGCGGGGTATAATCAGTATTCTATCCTAGGGTATAGGATCCAAGATTTCTCTTGTATCTTTTACCACTTATAAGAAAACCACTTTGCTCGTCGAAGTCACTTTCACTTCCAAACATAGGTTAGTAGCAAAATCTAGCAATCTGATTCGATAAGCAATATGCCTTTCTCAGCCAAAAGCATTTTAATTGTCAAACTAAATGAATTCAAGTACTTACCCCTTGGTCCTTTGAAGAACTACCTTTCTGCTTTGCTGAAAGAAGTATGTGTGTCGATGGCGAACTCTGTCACAAATGCTTCAAGGGTTCACGTTGTCCAAAAATCAACAGCTTTTGATATCGCGTTGTTCACCCTTTTCAATATCTTAATTCTTTCCGCGGTCCAGGCAGGAAACTTATCTTCTCTGAAGTGTGTCTTACGTTCTGTCAACCTGGATAACCACTGGTGCAATTCTATGTGGATACTAGCAAAGAAAATTTCATGAATATCAGAAAAAATGTACCTTTGCAAGAAGTCGTCTGAGCTACGACGAGGATCCTTATTTTCTTGTTCGCCAAATTTCAGATAGGCATCTTTGATCTAGTCACTGATTTCTTTTATTGAGGGCCTCCAGAACATGTCCCTCGAGGTACGACATAAATCCCTCTTGAGCAGATACTGTTCAACCGGCAACGAAACCAATTTGTTACGCTATGGGCATACCCGGGTTTTATCCTTTTATCTTCGCACCAACAAAAGACCCACAGTGTTGGCCCTTTTGGCAACAACCTGCGAACAGGTTGCAGTCTCACCCGAAACAGCTATGGGGTGTCACAAAATCAGGTTTCTACAAGCGAAAGAGGGATATTACTATACCTTTAGCCTAGACAAAGAATAAATATGCAATATAAAGCTTCGATGTTCACTTAAATAGCTTCGCAGTTTAGATAAACATATAGTTACTTGCTTAACCCTTAACTGGGAATTCACATCGAAGTTATTATCTAACAGTTATCTTACTTTATCAGTTATCTACTTATCAAAATGCATAAAACAGAAACAAAACATCAAGAACCACCACAACACAAGATATACGTGGTTCACCCCCAGTGTAGGGGCTATGTCCATAGAACTGCGTTTATATTCAACTCTTTACAAAACCACAGTTCTTATCTGCGCACTCAGCGGCAGATGTTCTCAGCAACCCTAAGTTGTGCACTCAGCTGCAGCACCTTTCTTACAAAACCCTCTGTGCACTCAGTTGCATAGGTCGTCCATGCACTCAGCTGGGACTTAACCTTGACCCTAAAATAGGTCTTTCTTTCTTCACATCAAATCATCATACATCAAAGTCTCAAAAGGCTAACCTTACTCCTTTACATAAGTGCCTATTTATACAAGTACACTATTACAATACCATGAGCTTAAACCATGGGCTTAAAAACCATGAGTTCAAACCATGGGTTGTTTACAAAAAGAGGGGCTTTGACCCAACCCCGACACCCCTAAGACTATTTTGGGTCGCAACTCCGCTTACAAGCTTCGCACCAAAACTGTGGAGTTGCCAAAATAAAGGACCTTGAAGGTCGAGCCCCAACAGGCCCCTAAGACTCACCAGTGGCCCATTTCGGGACACTCTGCTGCTTTTCCAGAGGGAGAATCTTGTTGGCAAATATAGTGAATTGTTGGTTAAGGCTGGGCATGATATCTTCAGCTGCTTGCTTCTTCTCCACTATCTCCTACAACGTTGCTACAGATCCTTCGCTGCCCTTTTCTTGTGCAAGCGCATCATATTCCTTCAGAACTTTGATCTGGTTGTCCGTAGCAATGCTCAACTCCAAGGCTTCGTTAAGAAGGGGATGTACAGAGTTCATCAACAGTGTTTCTTTCCTTCTGCGCGCCTCAATTTCTTGCTGGAGCTCATTTCTCTTCTTTACCTTAAGCATCTTCTGCATAGGACGCAATGTCTTGATATCTGCTTTCACTACATCCAGTTATGTCTGTCACTGCTTGATGGTTTCTTGCAGCTTTTCTACCTTCGGGTTATCCTGCAAGTTTTCCCAGGCCTCGACACTATCATCGAGCAGCTTTGTTGCACTGCTCACAAGATCTAAGATCTTTGTGGCTGAGGCCTGAATGTCTCTACGACGTTGCACCTTGACTTCTGGTGGAATCTCAGGGGTGATGCGAAGTTGAAGCTCCGCAATCTGAGCCTCATGGTCTACTTTCATCTTTTCCATCTGGCTGTGAGACTGGTGCACATAGTCCTTCAGCTTGACTATTGTTTTCTCTGGTTTTTCTTCAGCTTGCATGTCGAAGTCAGGGATACTCGCGCCAGTGTAGCCTGCTTGCTTTCTGCTTCCCTCTTCTTCTGCTCGGCTTCTTCCAACTGCACTGCGAGGCTCTCACCATGCTTTGTGGCATTTTCTAGATGCATGTGTGAGTAGCTGTGGTGTGCTTGGATCTCCTTCATGATTTCTAATTGACACAGATGCAGCTCCATCATGGACAACTTGGTGTAATCTATCCCAACTGTCATGCGAGATGTTGCGTCAGTTATGATGAGGGATGCACTTAGCACTTGTCCTCTATTATCTCTGGCTGGCCATTGCCTTGTGTCTGGTTGCGCACTTACTAGGGCACTGCTTGCTGTAGCGCCAGTCGCTGATCTTTTTGCTAAGTTCTTCAATTCTGTAATTCTCTGCGCTACTCCAGTGAGCGCATTAAGACTTCTGTGGACTTCGTCAGATCCTGATCAAGCTCCTCACTTGTCAAAGAGGGATCTTCGACAATATTCTTCCCTTTTGATGAATTTGCTTTCTTTCTGGACTAAGGTTTAGTCACTTCCTCTGCCTCTGGCGACTTGTGCTTATCTTGGCGATTGGGGTTGGAGATTGTCTTGACTGAGTCTTCTTCTTCTTCATCACCGCCGCTATGGCCACAAAGGTCATCTCCACTCTGCTGCGACTCACTTTGTTCTTCACTTTCATCTAGTGGGTCTTGCTGCTGCGTCGGACTAGGACCCAAATCCACATCTGTCACTGAATGGACTGGTATGTTGGGCTTTGTTCCTGCGTCCTTCATCCATTCAGCCGATCACTGCTGAACTACTGTGAGGATGTCTTCCTCGTTCACACCGTATGGCAACTTCAACCATTTATGCTTGTTATCTAAGCGGGACTGGATGAAGACATGATGCATGTCAACCCTAAAGTTGGCCACTCCCACATACTAAGAAAAGAGCTCATTACTGAGCCGCGGCATCTTCAGAATCTCATAGGAAATGTTCATTGTGTAGAAGGAAAACACGTAGTTCATCATCTACTGGAAGGTTTTATCCTGTGACACCCACAGAGATGTGTACCTTGCTATGCTAGGCATGTGGGGAGGCACATCAACAAATTGTGCCTCGGTAGGTTCTTTCCATTGTACCAGTGCAATAAGCACTAACAACCATGAATAAATAAAGGGTCTACCTTTCTCCTGCGCATCTCAGACATCTTCGAGGAATTCCTTGGCAATGTACTCTGCCCATTTTTAACTATATCCTTTGGCACAGTTCGTAGCAATACTGACAATCGGGGCAGATACTTCATTCGGTCTACACTTGTGCATTAGCTTGCATGCTAGTAGCTCTACGGCGAAGCGAATGTTCTAGTGCCGAATGGTCGAGGTTTGATACCCTCGCTTTCCTTTCGTCAGCCTGAAGCGTTCCTTCATGCTCTGTGCTAGCTTCATGTCTTCATGTTTTCCCATGAACTCAATGCTAGGGTCAGGCCCTTCCTTTGGAAAGCCTGTGATCCGGTGAACCAGCTCTCCATTGATAGAAATTCTCTAGTTTCCTATCCATAAGTGCCCATCATGCACTAACTCCAATAACTGCTTAACCACTACGGTTACCTGCATGTTGCAACTGAATTGGGGAACATTCAGCATGTTCAGCAAGCCTGCTTTCTCCAAGCCAGCAGCCCACTGTTTCACTTCAAGTAGCGTCGTTCCAGTCTCTGGATAAGGAACGACGTGCAAGTATGTCCCAGGTGCGAACTGTGGAAACTTCCCATGATCATTTGTATCGTGGTCGGTGTACTTGAGCCGATCTATCTTTCCTGTCATTGTCCCGACCAACTGCACACCATGTGGCAGCGAAGGGGTGCGTAATGTGAACTTGGCAGTCCACCGAGGTGGCTGAAATCCTAGTCAAATAGGCAGAAGGTATGCTAGACGTCGTGATGCAACGTTCTCATCCTCACCGAAGTCTTCAAAACCTTCAGGTGGGAAATCTTCTGAACCAAAAGGATTCATCTTGGGATCCTCTGGTGTCTTCCCTGCTCGTTTGTGTATGTCTTCATTTCACTTAGAGTGAACTTTTGGCTTAAACTTCTTCCTGGTTGATCGTGTCCGCATTGGTTGGTTCAGCAATGGGGAAGTCTCTTCGTGGGGTGTAGATGCAAGTGGGTTGCTCATAAGGTTCTTCAGACCTCTCTGTTTGAACTCTCTCAATAATTCCTGTACTTCACGATCAGCTGAGATGGACGGAACTGTAAAATTCAAGAAAATGCATAATGTGAAATGCGCAGGCTTGAGTGTCTTCTTATAGAATCCAACGACCAAATCTGCCATAACTGTGCATTGAAGGAACCAAATCTAATAGAACAGCTGTAGATCTTGTCCAAACGGCGTTACATTTCCCAAAATCTCATCATGACAGGCAGTTAATGCAGTTAACGTACCGGCGCCGCCAATCCTAATTTTTCCCAACGGTCGCATTTTAAGCTCCCACACACCTTTCTCCTTCAGCGTGACCAGTAACTTTGGCTGTCCCTCAATAAGGGTCTTCGACACAATACAGACCTTCGACACAATACAGACCTTCGACACATCCGGACACCACGACAGAATTTCTTCAACAGCCTCAATGATTCCTGCAGCGAGCATCTTATCTAGCTCTATCCTGAATTTTTATTTATACTTGGTTGGGGTTCAGCCTATAAGGGTGTTGCTTCACAGGCTTCACATCATCTTTCAAGGGTATTTTTATCACTCCTATATCACCAATGATACCTTTCATTTCTGAGAACTTCGTCGGAAATAAGTCCTGATACTCATGGAGAAGTTCAGTCACTTTGCTTACCATTTTTTCGTCCCAATAGTCTCCAATGGTAGCATACTTAGGCATTTCTTCTGATCCAATGTTTACTTTCCTTTTCTTCAGGGGTTGAGTTACTTCAGGTGCTTCAACTGCTGGTCCATGTACTCCACAGTGTCCTTATGACTCTGGAATATTGATGTTGCGAGGGTCATCATCTTCATAAATGGCGAGGTTGTAGCATTCTACTGCATTAGCTTCTTGTTCCTTCCAATCAGGTTGGTACTTGGCTAGTTCTTTATCATCAAACACTTTAGTATGGATCATCCTAATAGCTGCATCCAAAGCAGGGCAAACCTCATTAATAGAAAATGTAAATACAAAACTATCAACAAGATTATCCCAACTTATATTACCATGGCGAAGCTCCACCTCTGCATACCAATTCTTTGCTACAGGTTCCAGAGTGTGTACAAACCTATGTACCCATTCTTCACAAGGCACATGCTTCCATGTTTCACAACACTGCTCCAAATGTTCCTGAGGGCTAGTCTTACCATCAAATCTACTTTACACCTCCTGAGGTTGATCTATGAATCTCAAGCGAAGAAACTTTTGACAAGCTTCCCAACTATGAATATGCTTCTTATGACCATTCCACCATCTGGCAGCTATGGCTCTGAATACTGAATCTAGAGTCTCCATTTTCTGTGAATTTGGTACCTGCTCTGAGAATTGCACAATAAAATCTTATGGGTCTGTCAAGCCATCAAATGTAGGTAAGGCTCTTTCCTGTGAACTAAGCCATCTGAGAGACTTGGTAATTCTTGCACATCGATGTCCATGTAGCTCATACAGTCTATTCTGCCAGTTCTCTAGGCCGTCATCTGAATCAGTCATGCAAGAACTGTCACACTGCCAATCCATTATACCTTCAGTAGTAGGGTTAACATAGTCTTCTTCTTTAGCTGTGATGTTGTAAATATGATCTAAAACATCCTGGTCTTCATCTCTGACTGGCTCTATATACCTTTCTCCTTGAGAAGGGTCCAATGGTACTATGACTCTCAAGCCTTTCCCTTCAAAAGTCATATGTCTCTTCTTAAGGTTGATTACTGCATCATTGTCTATTGCCCATTCAATTCCTAGCAAGGCTGGATAGGGGTTGCTATCATCAATTATTTCAATGACTTCAAAATCTGCTAGGGTACTGACTCCATCAATATCTACTAGTACACTAGGGAGTCTACCCAAAGGCACAATCTTCTGCTGATTGGCTAATCTCGACTGTATAGGGGACCATTCAAGGGTAGGTTTTCCCATTTGTTCCCAAGACTGCCTGGTTAGGACATTCACTTCTGATCCCAGGTCTAAAATGATATCAGTCATGTCATATTCTCCTATCTGAGCATGCAATCTCATTTCTCTTCCAGTCCTTCTAACTCTATTAACATTTTTTCCTTTATCAGAGCTTTGCCGAGATTTGCAAGACTGAAGAACTTTTTGTAACTCATTCAAAGCATTCTTATTTCTTAATAGCTTCATACAACTCTGTAAAAAGGATGTTAATGTACTTAATTGATCTGGTGAATCTTCTTGTAACTGTGACTGCTGTTGATGCTGTTGCGTAGTTGCTACTCATGTTCTTGGATCAGCAAAGTCTTGCTTGGATTCCATAAATGTTTCTTTTTCTCTGCCAACATCAAAGGCTGGAATTTTCTCTGGGGCCTTGCGGACCCAAGCCTCGTCAGGCTGTTTCTCCTTATTCGACACTTGTGTCGTATCTCCACTCCTTGTAACAACATTAATAGCTGGGACAGATCTTTTCTCTACAGCAATCATCTAAACATTCTGAGTAGGAGGGCCATTCCTTTCTTGTATCTTCGCTATCAACTGTGGACATTGCTCAATAACATGATCGACTGCTCTGCAGTATCGATATGTCGTAGTTGGGTTCTAACACTCTCTAGCTACATGTCCTGCCTGATTACAATTATAGAAAATAACCTGGCTTCAACCTCTTCCGGGAATACCACCATGACCTTTGAAATTACCCTGACCTGGGTTACCACCATGGTAGCCATATCCATCATTACCTTTTGCATCATTTTGTACCCGATAAGCATCATAGGTGCACTCTCTCATGAGGTCAAAGCTGCGACACTCATCTTCATTATGTCCTACTGACTTGCAAAACTTACAGTAGGGATTGTTAGGTACTTGAACATACCTCTAGAGCAGATAGCAATCTTTAGGTCGATGCTGGCCAGTTGTTTTACAGATCTCACAATATAGGATAGCAGGGTTAAACGGATTTGGTGTACCAGTATTCAGGTAGTTTCTTAGGGCAGGGCATTGTTCCTTGTCATGACCTTCTTTCTTGCATCGTGTACACCAAACCTCTTCTCGAATAGATTTTCCTTTCTTCATGTCATGAAGCTCCAAAGCCAGTTAGTCTAACTGCGCCTAGATCTGGGCTATGCCAGAATTATCTCCGACAGGAGCTGTTTCAAGCATCATGGAAATTTCCAATGCCTCTTGCTGATTGGCAACCTTCTGTTGCATAAGTGGAGTCCTAATATGCGGCAATAATGCTGTAATGAACCATTCTTTATGCTATTCTGGTCCAATAGTAAAACTAACTTGATCCAACAGAACCTTGAACCTCTGATCAAAGTTCCACACTGATTCACCTCTCTTCTGCTAAATTTCTTTTAGTTTAGTTATACACTATGACTCTGATTTACGCTTCTTGAATTCTTTTATCATGGCTTTTTTAATATCGGCCAAGATATAGTTCTGAGTACTGGAAAACTTCATAAACCAGGTCAAATCCCGGTCTCTAAAAGAGGTGATCAGCTGTGCTCTTCTTGTATTTTCATCCGTAATACTCTTAGTAGTCCAAACAGCTTCACATAGGAACCAAAACTGCTCTGGATCCTCTGATCTAGTTCCTCTAAAGACTGGGAGTTTGATATCATCATTCACATGGGCCATAGTGGATCGATGGGGGGAGAGAGGGGGACTGATAACAGCGGGAGGGGAACTTATTGAGGTAGACTGACCTGCGACAGGACTACTAGGGTTAGGGTTACTTTTAGACTGCGAAGGGTTCTTAGGGCTAACAGGTCTTCACTGCGGCATGATAGGAGGGTTTCTAACAAAAGGGGTTTCTTCAAAGTCAAAGTCTTCTGCACTTAGTGGGTTATAATCAGTATTCTGGCCTAGGGTATAGGATCCAAGATTTCTCTTGTATCTTTTACCGCTTCAAAGCAAACCACTTTGCTCGTCGAAGTGACTTTCACTTCGAAACATAGGTTAGTAGAAAAAGAAAATCTAGCAATCTGATTCAATAAGCAATATGCCTTTCTCAGCCAAAATCATTTTAATTGTCAAACTGAATGAATTCAAGTACTTATGCCTTATTCCTTTGAAAAACTATCTTTCTGCTTCGCTAAAAGAGGTATGTGTGTTGATGGTGAACTCCGTCACAAATGCTTCAAGGGTTTGCGTTGTCCAGAAATCAACAGCTCTTGATACCGCGTTCTTCACCCTTTTCAATATCTTAATTCGTTTCGGGGTCCAAGCAGGAAACTGATCTTCTTTGAAATGTGTCTTACCTTCTGTCAAACTGGATAACCACTGGTGCAATTCTATGTGGATACTAGCAAAGAAAATCTCATGAATATTAGAAACAAATGTACCTTTGCAAGAAGTCATCTGAGCTATGACGAGGATCCTTATTTTCTTGTTCACCAAATTTCATATAGGTATCTTCGATCCAGTCACCGATTTATTTTACTGAGGGCCTCCAGAACATGTCCCTCGAGGTACAACATAAATCCCTCTTGAGCAGATACTGTTCAACCGGCAACAGAACCAATTTGTTGGGCTATGGGGAGACACGGGTTTTATCCTTTTATATTCACACCAACAAAAGACCCACAGTGTTGGCCCTTTCGGTAACAACCTTCGAACAGGTTGCAGTCTCACCCGAAACAGCTATGGGGTGTCGTAGAATCAGGTTTCTGCAAGCAAAAGAGGGATATTACTGTACCTTTAGCCTTAACAAAGAATAAATATGCAGTATAGATCTTCAACAGTTACTTAATTAGCTTCACAGTTTAGATAAACATATAGTTACTTGCTTAACCCTTAACTGGGAATTCACAGCGAAGTTATTATCTAACAGTTATCTTACTTTATCACTTATCTACTTATCAAATGCATAAAACAAAAACAAAACATCAAGAACCACCACAACACAAGATATACGTGGTTCACCCCCAGTGTAGGGGCTACGTCCACAGAACTGTGTTTATATTCAACTCTTTACAAAAACACAGTTCTGATCTGCGCACTTAGTTGCAGATCTTCTCAGCAACCCTAAACTGTGCACTCAGCTGCTGCACCTTTCTTACAAAATCCTTTGCGCACTCAGCTGGGACTTAACCTTCTTACAAAATCGGCTGCACACTTAGCTGCAGAGGTCGTCCATGCACTCAGCTGGGACTTAACCTTAACCCTAAAATAGGTCTTTCTTTCTTCGCATCAAATCATCATACATCAAAGTCTCAAAAGCCTAACCTCACTCCTTTACATAAGTGCCTATTTATACAAGCGTACTATTACAATACCATGAGCTTAAACCATGGGCTTAAAAACCATGAGTTGAAACCATGGGTTATTTACAAAAAGAGGGGCTTCGACCCAACACCGACACCCCTAAGACTATTTTGGGTAGCAACTCCGCTTACAAGCTTCGCACCAAAACCGTGGAGTTGCCAAAATAAAGGACCTTGAAGGTCGATCCCCAACAGCTCCTGTCGGAGATAATTCTGGCATAGCCCAGATGCAGGCAGAGTTAGCCGAAATGGCTTTGGAGCTTCGTGACATGAAGAAATGCAAATCTATTCAAGAAGAGTTTTGGTGTACACGATGCAAGACAGAAGGTCATGACAAGGAACAATGTCCTTCCCTAAGAAACTACCTGAATATTGGTGCACCAAATCTGTTTAACCCTGTTGTCCTGTATTGTGAAATCTATAGAACAACTGGCCAGCATCAACCTGAAGATTGCTATCTGCTACAGAGGTATGTTCAAGTACCTAAGAATCCCTACTGTAAGTTCTGTAAGTAAGTAGGACACAATGAAGATGAGTGTCGCAGCTTTGACCTCATGAGAGAGCGCACATATGATGCTTATCGGGTACAAAATGATGCACAAGGAAATGATGGATATGGCTACCATGGTGGTAACCCAGGTCGAGGTGCTTTCATAGGTCGTGGTGGTATGCCTGGAAGAGGTCGCAGCCAGGTTATTTTCTATAACTATAATCAGGCAGGACATGTAGCTAGAGACTGTCAGAACCCAACTACGACATGTCGATGTTTCAGAGCAGTCGATCATGTCATTGAGCAATGTCCACAGTTGATAGCAAAGATACAAGAAAGGAATGGCCCTCCTACTCAAAATTTTCAAATGATTGTTGTAGAGAAAAGATCTATCCCAGCTATTAATGTTGTTACAAGGAGTGGAGCTCCAACACAAGTACAGAATACGGAGACATAGTCTGACGAGGCTTGGGTCCGCAAGGCCCCAGAGAAAATTCCATCCTTCGATGTTGGAAGAGAAAAAGAAACATTCAGGGAAGCTCAAAAACACTTTGTTGACCCAAGAACATCAGTAGAAACTACACAACAGCATCAACAGTAGTCACAATTACAAGAAGCTTCACCAGATCAAGTAAGTGCATTAACATCCTTTTTACAGAGTTGTATGAAGCTATTAAGAAATCAGACTGCTTTTAATGAGTTACAGAAAGTTCTTCAGTCTTGAGAATCTCAGTGAAGCTCTAATAAAGGAAAAAATGTTAATAGAGTTAGAAGGACTGGAAGAGAAATGAGATTGCATGCTCAGATAGGAGAATATGACATGACTAATATCATTTTAGACATGGGATCAGAAGTGAATGTCATAACTAGGCATACTTGGGAACAAATGGGAAAACCTACTCTTGAATGGTCCCCTATATAGTTGAGATTAGCCAATCAGCAGAAGATTGTTCTTTTGGGTAGACTCCCTAGTGTACCAGTAGATATTGATGGAGTCAGTACCCTAGCAGATTTTGAAGTCATTGAAATAATTGATGATAGCAACCACTATCCAGCCTTGCTAGGAATTGAATGGGAAATAGACAATGATGAAGTAATCAACCTTAAGAAGAGACAGATGACTTTTGAAGGGAAAGGCTTGAGAGTCATAGTACCATTGGACCCTTGTCAAGGAGAAAGGTATACAGAGCCAGTCAGAGATGTAGATCAGGATGTTTTAGATCATATTTACAACATCACAGCTAAAGAAGAAGACTATGTTAACCCTACTACTGAAGGTATAATGGATTGGGAGTGTGACAGTTCTTGCATGACTGATTCAAATGACGGCCTAGAGAACTGGTAGAATAGACTGTATGAGCTACATGTACATCGATGTGCAAGAATTACCAAGTCTCTCAGATGGATTAGCTCACAGACAAGAGCCTTACCTACATTTGATGGCTTGACAAACCCAGAAGATTTTATTGTGCAATTCTCAGAGCAGGTACCAAATTCACAGAAAATGGAGACTCTAGAATCAGTCTTCAGAGCCGCAGCTACCAGATGGTGGAATGGGAATAAGAAGCATATTCATAGTTGGGAAGCTTGTCAAAAGTTTCTTCGCCTGAGATTCACAGATCAACCTCAGGAGGTGCGAAGCAGATTTGATGGTAAGACTAGCCCTCAAGAACACTTGGAGCAGTGTTGTGAAGCATGGAACCATGTGCCTTATGAAGAATGGGTACATAGGTTTGTACACACTCTGGAACCTGTAGCAAAGAATTTGTATGTAGAGGTGGAGCTTCACCATGGTACTATAAGTTGGGATAGTCTTGTTGATAGTTTCGTGCTTACATTTTCTATTAATGAGGTTTTCCCCAGTTTGGACGCAGCTATTAGGCTGATCCATACTAAAGTGTTTGATGATAAAGAACTAGCCGAGTACCAACCTGATTGGAAGGAACAAGAAGCTAATGCAGTAGAATGCTACAACCTCACCATTGATGAAGATGATGACCCTCGCAACATCAATATTCTAGAGTCAGAAGGACACTGCGAAGTACATGGACCAGTAGCCGAAGCACCTGAAGACAAGGAAAGTAAACATTGGATCAGAAGAAATGCCTAAGTATGTTACCATTGGAGACTATTGGGACGAAGAAATGGTAAGCAAAGTGACTGAACTTCTCCATGAGTATCAGGACTTATTTCCGATGAAGTTCTTAGAAATGAAAGGTATCCTTAGTGATATAGGAGTGATAAAAATACACTTGAAAGCCGATGTGAATCCTGTGAAGTAGCGCCCTTATAGACTAAACCCTAAGTATAAAGAAAAAGTCAGGATAGAAATAGATAAGATGCTCACTGCAGGAATCATTGAGGCTATCGAAGAAATTATGTCGTGGTGTTCAGATGTGTCGAAGGTCTGTATTGTGTCGAAGACCCTTATTGAGACGCAGCCAAAGTTACTAGTCGCGCTGAAGGAGAAAGGTGTGTCGAAGCTTAAAATGCGACCGTTGGGAAAAATCAGAATTGGCTGCACCTATACGTTAACTACATTAACTGCCTATCATGATGAGATTTTGGGAAATCTAATGCCGTTTGGACAAGATCTATAGTTGTTCTGTCAGATTTGGTGCCTTCAATGCAGAGTTATGGCAGATTTGGTTGTTGGATTCTATAAGAAGACACCCAGGCCTACGCATTTTGCATTACGCATTTTCTTGAATTTTACAGTTTCGTCCATCTCAGCTGATCGCGAAGTCCAGTCATTGTTGAGAGAGTTCAAACAGAGAGGTCTGCTGAACCTTATGAGCAACCCACCTGCATCTGCACCCCGTGAAGAGACTTTCCCAGTGCTGAATCAACCAATGCAGACACGATCAACCAGGAAGAAGTTTAAGCCAGAAGTTTGATCTAAGTGAAACGAAGACAGACACAAACCAGCAAGGAAGACAACAGAGGATCTCGAGATGAATCCTTCTGGTTCAGCAGAGCTCCCACCTGAAGGTTTTGAAGACTTTGGTGAGGATGAGAACATTACATCGCGGTGTCCACCATACCTTCCGCCTGTTCGACCAGGATTTTAGCCACCTCGGTGGACTGCCAAGTTCACATTACGCACCCCTTCATTGCCACAGGGTGTGTAGTTGGCCAGGACAATGACAGGAAAGATAGATCAGATCAAGTACGCCGACCATGATACAAATGATCTTGGGAAGTTTCCAAGGTTCGCACCTGGTACATACCTGCACGTCGTTCCTTATCCGGATACTGGAACGACGCTGCTTGAAGTGAAACAGTGGGCTACTAGCTTGGAGAAAGCAGGCTTGCTAAACATGCTGAATGCTCCCCACTTCGGTTGCAGCATACAGGTAACCATAGTGGTTAAGCAGTTATTGGTGTTGGTGCATGATGGGAACCTATGGATAGGAAACCAGAGAATTCCTATCAATGGAGAGCTGGTTCACCAGATCATAGGCTTGCCAAAGGAAGGGAAAGACCCTAGCATTGAGTTCGTGGGAAAACATGAAGACATGAAGCTGGTGCAGAGCATGAAGGAACACTTCGGGCTGACGAAAGGAAAGCGAGGGTATCAAACCTCGACCATTCGACACCAGAACATTCACTTCGTCACAGAGCTACTAGCATGCAAGCTAATGCGCAAGTGTAGACCAAATGAAGTATCTGCCCCGATTGTCAGTATTGCTGCGAACTGTGCCGAAGGCTACAGTTGCAAATGGGCAGAGTACATTGCCAAGGAATTCCTCGAAGATGTCTGAGATGCGCAGGAGAAATGTAGACCCTTTCACTATTCATGGTTGTTAGTGCTTATTGCACTGGTAGGATGGAAAGAAACTACCGAGGCACAATTTGTTGATGTGCCTCCTCACATGCCTAACACAGCAAGGTACGAATCTCTGTGGGTGTCGCAGGATAAAACCTTCCAACATATGACGAACTACGTGTTCGCCTTCTATGCAATGAACATTTCCTATGAGATTTTGAAGACGCCGTGGCTCAGTAATGAGCTCTTTTCTCAGTATGCGGGAGTGGCCAACTTTAGGGATGACATGCATCATGTCTTCGTCCAGGCCCACGCAAATAAAAAGCATAAATGGTCGAAGTTTCCATATGTATTGAATGAGAAAGACATCCTCGTAGTAGTTCAGCAGTGGCCGGCTGAATGGATGAAGGATGCAGGAACAAAGCCCAACATACCAGTCCCTTCAGTGACAGATGTGGGTGCGGGTCCTAGTCAAACGCAGCAGCAAGACCCACTAGAAGAAAGTGAAGAACAAATCGAGTCACAGTAGAGTGGAGATGACCTTGGTGGTGATAGCGGTGGTGATGAAGAAGAAGAATACTCGATCAAGACAATCTCTGACCCCAATTGCCCAGATAAGCGCAAGTTGCCAGAGGCAGAGGAAGTGAATAAACCTCAGTCCAGAAAGAAAGCGAAGGCGTCAAAATGGAAGAATATTGTCGAAGAGCCCGCTTTGACAAGTGAGGAGCTTGATCAGGCTCTGATGAAGTCCACAGAAGTCTTAACCAAAAAATGGTTAGAGTTTGCAGCTACGCATCTTGATGCGCTCACTGGCGTAGCGCAGAGAATTACAAAATTGAAGGACTTAGCAGAAAGATCAGCGACTGGCGCTATAGCAAGCAGTGCCCCATTAATCACACATCTAGACACAAGGCAATGGCCAGCCAGAGATGACAGAGGACAAGTGCCAAGTGCATCCCTCATCATAACTGACGTAGCATCTTGCTCGCAGATGAGCATGACAGTTGGGATAGATTACACCAAGTTGTCCATGATGGAGCTGCATCTGTTTCAATTAGCAATCATGAAGGAGATCCAAGCACGTGACAACTACTCACACATGTAGCTATAAAATGCCACAAAGCAGAGTGAGAGCCTCACAGCGCAGTTGGAAGAAGCCGAGCAGAAGAAGAGGGAAGCAGAAAGCAAGCAGGCTACACTGGCACGGGTATTGGATGAGGCGTGTCGGAGTCTCCCTGACTACGACATGCAGGCTGAAGAAAAAATAGAGCAAACAATAGTCAAGTTGAAGGACTATGTGCACCAGTCTCGTAGCCATATGGAAAAGATGAAAGCAGACCATGAGGCTCAGATTGCGAAGCTTCAACTTCGCATCACGCCCAAGAGTCCACCAGAAGTTAAGGAGCAGCATCGCAGAGACATTTAGGCCTCAGGAACAAAGATCTTAGATCTTGTGAGCAGTGTAGCAAAGCTGCTAGATGATAGCGTCGAGGGCTGGGCAAACTTGCAGGATAACCTAGAGGTAGAAAAGCTGCAAGAAACCATCAAGCAGCGACAGACAGAACTAGATGCAGTGAAATCAGAGATCAAGACATTGCCTCCTATGCAGAAGATGCTTATGGTAAAGAAGAGCAATGAGCTCCAGTAAGAAATTGAGGCATGTAGAAGGAAAGAAACATTGTTGGTGAACTCTATGCAGCCCCTTCTTAATGAATCCTTGGAGTTGAGCACTGCTGTGGACAACCAGATCAAAGTCCTGAAGGAGTATGATGTGCTTGCATAAGAAAAGGCCAGCGAAGGATCTGTAGAAACGTTGCAGGAGATAGTGAAGAAGGAGCAAGCAACTGGAGATATCATGTGCAGCCTCAACCAGCAATTCACTATCTTCACCAACGGGATTCTCCCTCCGGAAAAGCAGCAAAGTGTCCCGAGACGGGCCGCTGATGAGTCTTAGGGGCCTGTTGGGGCTCGACCTTCAAGGTCCTTTATTTTGGCAACTTCACGGTTTTGGTGCGAAGCTTGTAAGTGGAGTTGCGACCCAAAATAGTCTTGGGGGTGTGGGGGTTGGGTCGAATCCCCTCTTTTTGTAAATAACACATGGTTTGAACTCATGGATTTTAAGCCCATGGTTTAAGCTCATGGTATTGTAATAGTGCACTTGTATAAATAGGCACTTATGTAAAGGAGTGAGGTTAGGCTTTTGAGACTTTGATGTATGATGCTTTGATGCAAAGAAAGAAAGACCTATTTTAGGGTTAAGGTTAAGTTCCAGCTGAGTGCGTGGACGAACTCTGTAACTGAGTGCGCAGAGGGTTTTGTAAGAAAGGTGCTGCAGCTGAGTGCACAGCTTAGGGTTGCTAAGAAGATCTATAGCTAAGCACACAGATCAGAACTGTGGTTTTGGAAAGATTTGAATATAAACACAGTTCTATGGACGTAGCCCATACACTGGGGGTGAACCACGTATATCTTGTGTTGTGGTGGTTCTTGATGTTTTGTTTCTATTTTATGCATTTGATAAGTAGATAAGTGATAAAGTAAGATAACTGTTAGATAATGACTTCACTGTGAATTCCCAGTTAAGGGTTAAGCAAGTAACTGTATGTTTATCTAAACTATGAAGCTAATTAAGTAACTATCGAAGATCTATACTGCATATTTATTCTTTGTTAAGGCTAAAGGTACAGTAATATCCCTCTTTCACTTGCAGAAACCTAATTCTGCGGCACCCCATAGCTGTTTTGGGTGAGACTACAACCTGTTCGCAGGTTGTTACTGAAAGGGCCAACACTGTGGGTCTTTTGTTGGTGCGAAGATAAAAGGATAAAACCCGGGTCTGCCCATAGCCCAACAATTGTTGAACATTGCAGATTTTGGAATTTTCCTTCTGCACATAAAGATCTATTGGCATGGATTTAAAAGGGCAATCAATTTTGTTCTTTGATATATTTGGGTTTCCCTTCTTTAGTAACACCACTCGGATGTCCAGATGTTTCAACACCCCCGTTTGCTTCCCTATCTCTATTTTGAGTTTTTATGTTTGAACTAAGTTTGTCTATAGATTCTTCTTGCATCCTTAAAAATTGATGTGCTTCATCTTTGTTAGTAGTCAACTTCTCTTTATGCTTTCCCTGGCATGGCCAGCCCTGTTTGAATGGAAACTTCACAAGTGGTTTTCATTCGTTCTCCTTGCAAATCAGCTTTTGTTTGAAGTTTATTATGAGATTAAAATAGGTTATTTTGTGACTCATTTTTCAGTTGCAGTTGAGGTGCCAAAGCTCGTAGTTTCTTTGGCTTTTGATTGTATGTCATGTCTAACTTGTGACAGCCATTTATGCACCAGCGCCATCTACAACATGCCCCCTATTTGAGCACATATACCACAGATTGGTGCATATACATACATAAATGATGTTTCTCTCTTCTCTAAGAGTCACTTATCACATTAAGTATTTACATTCAACTGCACCCTAAACAAAAGCAAAGCATGATCAGTGTGCTCCTTTCGAGGCATTCTTTGGTTTCCACCCTAAATAATGGAGAAGAAAGTGCTCACTTCTATCTCATTCTAAGTCAATAATTCAATAGGATAAATTCCATCTCATTTAAGTCAATTCTTCAAAAGGATAAATTGTATCTCATTTAAGTCAATTCTTCAATAGGGTAAATCATCCCATTCTACCATAGATCCTGCAATGCTCCCTTCTCAAACCATGGGATATCCATTTGCATGTGTATGTAATATGTATGTGTGTGTAAAGAGAGAATAAATCACCAAGCATATAAATTGTTAACATCACAATGTTTATATATGAGAAAACCTTCTAGAATCTGAAAGAATAATCTTACCACCATCTATTTTGCACATGTAGAATCTTATGATACCTATCTACAATCCACACAACTTCTCTGCATGCCCTATCCTGTCCAAGAGCATGAGGATAAATGGTCCAATAAATACATCCAGTATGAAAAAGGACTAGCTTTGTAGAACTACATCCATCATGAAAAAGGGTTGGCTTTGTAGTGGCCTACATCCAGTATGAAAAATGACTTTTTTTGTAGAGGTACATCCAACATCAAAAAGGGTTGGCTCTGTACTGGGCTACATCCACTATGAAAAAGGACTGGCTCTGTAGAGGTACATCCAGCATGAAAAATGGATGGCTCTGTAGAAGCCTACATCTAGTAGGAAAAAGGACTGGCTCTGTAGAGGTACATCCAGCATGAAAAAAAGCTTCAGGATAATATTTGGCCTTTAGGAAAATAACAATTTTCCACACGTTTTGAAATAAACCCGCCGCTTTTCACAGCGTTCTGAACTTAAAATGCCAGGTTTCACAATTTTAGCCCCTTCATTTTTGCTACAATCTGGTGATTTCTGCTCATCGCAGAGAGCAGAGAGCCATGAAGTGAATCTTAAATTGGTCAGATGATGAGAGGCTGGAATCTACTTTTTTTCTTAGTTTTCCATTTATTACACAGTATGTGTTTTCTTGTCCTTGATGTGGGGTAGCAGATTTTATTGTACAGTATGTGTCTTCCTGTCCTTTGTGGGGATTTTTCTTCCCCACCCAAACTCAAATAACCCAAAACTTGGCAATCATTTCAATGACCACATTTTCAAAATCAATCTCCTCCCGAGTCCATTGCTCACAACGAATGCAAAGGAGGCCCATTTCATTTTCTTTCCATTCTCCATCAAGTCTCTCAGAAATGATCCCCGTGTGCATTCTGAGGCCTCCATAGCTGACTCTGTGGCACTATATGTTAAAAATATTAGTGAGTATTTTGAATTTTGGAACAAGTCACAGGGGGAAAACCACTTTTATGTCTGTTGTCACTCTGTTCAGAGGAATCAGAGGAATACTGCATCTAAATTCCTTTATCTTCACAGAAATGCAATATAGGTGGTGTGCTCTTCCAACTACTACCAAAAATTCCACGTGGCACATAAGGATGTTTCTTTTCCACAAATATGGCCTCGCTCACCAGAGAAAAATTCGGTTCCTGAGCATGTAAGGTATGCAAAACCATGTGTTTTTTCATCGAATTTTGATTAAAACCATAACCTGGATTCATTGAATGTTGATCGAAATCATAACCTAGATCAAGGATTGAGGTGTGAATTCTATTTACAAAATCCACTGATATGCAAATATTAACTATCATACATTTATCTTAAAACTGGATATTTTGAATACATAGAAGGATTATAAAAAATAGGTGCAAACCTACTGCTCCTTAAAAAAACTAGGGTTAAAATAAATTTATGTCAGTGCTTTTTTTATATTTTTAATTTTTTACTTAAATATTTAGTTAAAACATTGGCTTTTATCTTTTCTCCAAACATCAACTCTACCTCGACTTCATTTTTTTTCCAATTCTAGGTTATTAGGGTTACATACGTTGAATGACACATTGTAAGGGGGCACCTTGGTTTAATTGATGCCAAAAAAAAGTGCAACCAACCTAGGAAGATATTGATCAACCCTTAATTAGAAATCGAAGGGTTGCTCCTACAGCTTATGTCAAACCAATGAGCCAACTAACAAGGTCTTATTTGGCCAGTCTAATGCGAAGCATTGCTCTTGAAAGGTCGAGCCTTCTTATTCAATGTACTGAGCTAGATTTATTTGGTTTTGAAAGGTCAGTCAACTAAGTTCCCAATCAACCCTTCCAACTCAAATGTCAAACCTTATAAAATTATGTCCTGGGATTTATCTGCTCATGAAAGGATTTACTCACTGGCTTGGATACTGCGCAGGTTAACCCCTTCCAAATAAACTAAGGTCCCATGCCTTATTTGGTCCCTCAATCCTGCACTGGTTTTATTTGGTGACCGCTCTTTTCAAGTTGAGATGACCTTATGTTCTAGCTCAGGAGTCAAGACAAATAACTAATCACCACAAGAAAAAAATGGGGCTATGTTAAACACTCCCACTAATCTAGATTATTAGTAAATGTTTTTATCAAGCAATCTGTCCACAACAGTTTTCACAATACACATTATAAAATCCAAAAATTTAAGGCTCGTAGGGAAATTGGAACAGTAAATACTCACTAAGATGAAATAAATCCGGCAATAAAACTTTAATACTTAAACTACCAGAAGCCACTAGGAAGAAAAAGGTAACAGCTCATCAGAATTATGTTTCTAGGGCCAGCCAATGTGAGGTTCCTCTGAAATTAGGGAATTCCTCACCTTTTTATATGGCCATAGGGATGCAAGGGATCATGTAATTAGTGGTTTTGGACTATGGATAATCACGGAAGCTATGTAGCTCTATCATCTTCCCTTGACTACTCAGCCTACCTGGGATTGTTGTCCTTGGCCTAAACCTTCTCTGGATTACTAATACCGGGTTGGAGAGATGGCTGGTGGAATATAAGACATGTAAACCTGACTCCCCTTCAGAATTCTAGTAATTGGAAAAAGTGTTTGAGATTCATCGTCACCTTGGGCGCTTTCTAGCATGTTTGTGAAGAGATAATTAGGACATATATTGTTAGTTTTGAGATCAGGATCAGAAAATTGATCTGCTACATATTTGATTTTAGGGTATTTGTTTAAATCATAGTTATAACTTAGCCCATAGGGGGTAAAATGGATAGTGAATGGGTGTACTATTGAGGAACTCCTTGCATGCTTGCTTACAAAAAATAAATCATAGTTATAACTTATCTCCTATCTTAGATTTAATAAATTCAACAAAATTCTCGCATGACCTTTTCCTGGCCACCTGAATGGAAAATATAAGGCTCTGAAGTTCACAATTGTGGGATAGGAGTGAAACCTCCACCCCTGCAAATATAGAGTTTGCAAGCCTGAATATATGTTGGCTGATTCTAGTAGGGCCTAAGGCCATCTAATCCTCTGAAGTACTGACCTTAATCTTTGAACTAGAAATCCTGATGGCTTAGTGCTACAAATTCTGCAATTGCTATATTAATGAATAAAGTTTAAAACTAAAGTAATAATTTTGTTTTAGGATTTTTGTTTTTATTTGATTAATTAAATAAATTCTAAATAGAGGATATCATGCATTAAGTTATGTAAAGATCAATTAATCAGAGGTAAAGCTGCAAGCTAATGTTACTTGCCCAGTGATAGGTTGTGTGAGAATGATTGGATTGCACACTAGGTTTTGAAAATACTAAAAAGTTATTTTGATGATAATCAACTATAATGGAACCATGCTCAGTTACTAAAACACATTATGAATTTAAGGAACCTTCTGGAGCCTGTTTTCCTAATAAAAAATTGGAAGGGCTTCCAATTAAGAACTAAAAACTACTTGGTTGCTTTTCCACTCAAACTGGTGGCATGATTCATTATTGGCCAAGTTTGCAAAATCTACACACCCTTTTTATTAGGGTCTTGGTTATGTAGTTTTTAGAACCATTAAAAATTCATCGTAATTAGCTTATGGACAATGGAAGACAGACTAAACTCAAGGAGAAGCAATGTACTATTATCATATGAAAATTTGAATTCAATTGATAGTAAATATTTCATGTCATGTTTTAGCCATTGGAGCATTTCATTCTTATTAGGGATCCTTCTGGGGATTTTTAGTCCTATGGGTCTCCTTGTTAGCCAGTGAACATTCATTCCACACATGCTAAATGACACAAATTTGGGGCAATTTTTTGTTAGTGCATTATTAGAACCATGTGGTGAGTCCTACCCTATGGCATAGCATTGAAGAATATAATTTAGAAATGTAATTTTGTATAGGTTCAGTTTGAATGTGCCAGAAATAGTTTGAGTTAAGTCTATTTTGTATTTTGTCATTGAATTGATGCTCTGCAAACTTCAATCTTGTCAGATTCACTCTTGAAACAGATATGTCATTTCTTTTACTTGTGGGATCCTAACATTTCTTAAAAAATAAGGATTTTCTCTCATCATCACCAACCATCAATTATTTGAAGGATAAAGAATGGAGACCAATGAAGGCAGGTGCACACTAAAGTCTCCAAATTGCAATTTCTACTTCCGTTGGTCTATTGATTTTTCTTTCCCTTGACATATTACATCTTTTTCCCAATTTTAGAAGGAATATGAAGAGTACAAGATTCAAATTAATGCTCTTATGGACAAAGCACAAAAAATTGCCGACGAGGGATGGACCATACAAGATGGGACTCCATGGCCATGCAACAACACTTGAGACCATCCTGGGATGATCCAGGTATCACATGCTTCTCTTTAATCCTATAATCTTATCTTTCCTTTGTAGTCTTAATGTAGTATCGATCATAAATTCCTTTTCCATTTGTTAACATGCATCTACATATGTTTCAAATAGAGTAAATTAGTTTTACTGAACTTTTTACTTTCCACTTCAGGTTTCTTAGGTCATAGTGGGGGAAAAGAGGCTTGGTTTCCAACATCACAAGAAAGCTAGTGCAATGAATGCATTGGTATATTCCTTGCTAAGTATACATTATTTTGTTTTTTTTTTCTGATTTCCTACTATAAATTTCACGATTCATTATGTTGATGATTGCTATCCCATTTCTCTAATTAGGTCCGACTTTCTTCTGTCCTCACAAATGGCCTCTTTCTCTTGAATCTTGTCTATGGTCATTATATATATAGCATCAAATCTCTTCGTGAGGCAATGTGTTTTCTAATGGATCATGCTATTGGGAAGAAAACTTGCTATGTATAGTTCCCTCAAAGATTTGATGGTATTAATACAAATGATCGATATGTTAATCGCAACACTGTGTTCTTTGATGTAAGCACTGATCAACCCCCAATATGCACTATTGTATGCAATTATGCAATTTCCTTATATTTTCAGCCTAGCATATAAATTATGAAATCTTTACATATCACCTTGAGAGGTTTTGATGGAATCCAAGGGCCTATCTATGTGGGTACATGGTGTTTTAGTAGACAAGCACTCTATGGTTATGACCCTATCCTCAGTGAGAAGGATCTTGAACCAGTATGTTTTCTGAGATGTTGCTAGGGATCTATAAAGAAGAGAAAAAGGGCAAACAAAGGGTATTCTTATGATAAAAAGAGAAACAAGCAAGCTGAATATACCATACCCATATTTAGTTTCAAATACATAGAAGAGGTTGTTGAAGGTGAGAAATCCCAGTCCAAACCAGTGACTTGTATTATTTGACAACTGATTTAACCTTAAATATTTTTCACCCTCATCCTTCTTTGAAATTACATTTGGCAAGATTTGACGATGAGAAATCATTGCTCATGTCCCAAAGGAGCTTAGAGAAAATATTTGGTCAACCACTAGTTTTTATTCAATCTACTCTCATGGAAAATGGTAGTCTGCAACAATCTGCCAATCCCACTTCTTTATTGAAAGAAGCTATTCTTGTTAGCATCTTTGGATATGAAGACAAGTCAAAATGGGAAAAAGAGGTACGTTGAGTAGATCTGGATCTGCATCTAATTGATGATGATTTGGATAAACATTTTTCCTAAACCTCCATAAATTCCTTTTAGATTAAATCATTCCATGCTAAATTTCTTTTTGTAAGTAGAGTAGCATGATAGAATAAGTGTACATTGGTATTTTGTTTTGTAGTTCCTATGGTGCCCTCTGGAGTTTCTAAAAAAGATACTGTGCCTTTATTTTTTTCCCTGAGTCTTTTTCTGTTGTGTACAATTTCCTTCGTAACTAGAAATTTCATTTGGTGAATACAGAAACACGATCAACATTTTTTTGTTTTCTATCAATGGTATGTTTGCAATCTCCCAGGATGCTCAATTTACTATTCTTCTTTTCGGTGTTATAAACTTTTTCTTATCAACTATTTTTTCCCTTTGCAAAATATGAGCAGTTTTCTTATTTCATTTATGAGTTTTATGATATACTTACAAAGCAGCATAATCCACAATTTGCTTGGGACATTTAAAGAGATAACATTTCAAAGAGCTTCAAGTTTCCACTATAAACTTTAGTAGCAAGACTATTCTAGGTTCAGGATATTTTGGGAATGTATAATGGTATGTATGTAATCTCTGTGGATGGTCAATTTACTAATCTTGTTATCAGCGTTACACAATTTTGATTATCAACTATTTTGGTTTTTTGTGAAATCTGAGCAGTTTTCTTGTTTTGTTTCTGGGTTATATGATGCATTACTTGCATATCAGCATGATCCAAAAGATTCCATTTCAAAGAGCTTCAGGTTGCCACTCAAATTTTTGGTAGCAAGCATATTCTAGGTTCACGAGGTTTTGGAAATGTTTACAAGGGATGCCTACAAGATGACACTCTTCTTGTTGTAAATAGATTGAAAGATTTTAATGTTGTAGGGGGAGAAGTCCAATTCAGACAAAAGTGGAGATGATCTATTTTCCTGTGCATAGCCATTTGTCACCCATTTGTTGAGATTATGTGGAATTTGCATGGAATCCACATAAAGACTATTCGCTTATCATAGATGCTCAATGGAAGTGTTGCATTTCCTCTTAGGGGTAATTAGTAATTACTTATTTTTCCCTTGGTGCATGTTTTTGCAAATATTAGGGTACATCAAGTAAAATACAAGTTGTCTACTATCTAAACTATATAGATTTTGCATATAAATTTGTTTAAATTGGCCTGTATTATACAAAGGACATTATTGGGTCTTAAGTAAACTTGTAGATACCATTCCTGTAAAGACTACATTGGATTGAATTGTCAAATATCGTCCTTTTACATATGCATGCATCTGGCTGCAAGAGTCTGAGAACTAAGGCTACATTTCCAGTTTCAAGCAAAATCCAAGCACAAAGTCATTATGCTAATAAAAGGCAAAAGATTGAAGGAGGCTAGTCAAGACAAGTTAAGAACAATTACATCACAATTTCCCAGGTAGCTTATTACAGGTTACTTAATTGGTATATGAATCTATGGACAAGGACCCTAGAGATTCCTTATCTATTGCATTATTGAGTGATGAATATGCATAGGAAGCGGAAATTACATCCTTCACTCACAATGGGTCCCTTTTTCATTCTCTTTCACCTCTTTCTACATCTGTAACAGAGATAAAAGTAAATACACTCTTTACAGAAGTGGACCATACTTTTGGAGTTAAACAAGTGGAGGATGAAGTATTAATTTTTCATTTGTTGTTTTAGAATATCATACATTTTTTTCATGGATAGAAGAGTGTTTGTATTTGTGACCCGGTCGTTGCGTGTATAATCTAACTGGTGCAAATATTTGACTGCTTGTGCATTTACATTTTAATAATTAAAAAATATTTAAAGGGTATGCAAATTGATGGTATCCAGAAGGAACAAATGCAATGAAGAGATTAATATTTCATACTCCTAATGGAGACAACCCAGATAAACAACTTATTCATTAATACTACCTGCTAGCTTCAGGTGAAAACCCAATGGTGTAGTAAGTTATTACTACCCAAACCCCAGACTCAAACAATGAAAATGGAATTCCAAGTAAAACAGCCGGAATAGTGAAATCCCATGAAGGATAAAAACATAAATCTCGTTGCTTGAAGAACACAGGAAGACTGAAAAATGTCATGGCCAACTATGCAAATCCATTGAACATGTTTGTGAGGAGACTGTAGTAAAATGCTCCAAGGTATGCATTTGCATCATTTAGGGTCATATACTTGGATGAAAAATGTATTGAATGGATACATCACCATTCCTTTTATGAACCAAAAAAACCCAACTGAGATATAATGTGTAGCGAAAGCTGGAAGAAAACAAAAGGGTTCACAAATTGCTAAATGATGTCAATAGGACAACTAACATAGCTAAAAGATGGAAGTATCAGATCAGTCAAATAAAAGATAGAACAAGATTAGTCAATATGACTCTATGTATGTATATATCTTCTCATTTTAACTCATATATCTATCATCCATAGTTTATATTTTTTTTCAAATTAAAATTGCAATTATAATTTTTATTAGATCCTCATTTTTTCTTATATCTTTTGGTTCGGGTAGTGGATTTTAATGGATTTTAAGTAGTTACCCACAGCTTCCGAATGGTACATATTTCTATTTTTGTAAGTCATTTATGAAATTATCATGAATCAAAATCTTTGTATTCTGATGCAACAACGTATATGGTGTATGGTTTGATCTTTTTGCCTTTGTTTAGCAAGGCATGTATTGCATTTTTTAAAGTTTTAAATTTTTTTGGGTGATGTGTAAAAACTTTGGTGACTAATTAGCCAATCATATTTTAGGGATAAAGTATTATCTATATGTGATTTTTCAGTAAGTTCACCTATAGTAAGTCTACATGTGCCTACCACAGAGAAAGCTTTTGAGTTTTCACATACCAAGCCAATCCACACAAATTTTTCACAACTTAAGATGGGATTTCTTGTAGATGATATTACCTTTGTTACAACATATTGTTTAGGTGGATTATAATATTTTTAAAATAAAGAGAGTATATTTCTTATTTCTTTGTAGGTGTGGCTTGACAAAAAATCCAGTTTGTCATCTCCATTTTCTTTATAAGTTTCACTATTACTCTGTTTCTTTTGTTGTTTCTAGTTAGGGTTCTACTAGATACACTTGCATATGAAAAATCATTATATTGGTAGGATGCATTCAGATCTTTTCATTTCCTAAGGAAAGTTTTCTGTTCAAATACTCAATTTGAGGACTGCTTGGCCAATATATTTCCGATATTTATTAGACTTGCTCTAGCATTGGCTAGTTTGATTCTCATTTATTCAACAAGACTGCCTCATATGAATGTAAGGGTTGCAGATTTCTAGGTATAAAAGCCACTGAGTTTTAATTTGTAGATGGGTTGCGGTCAATTACTATCTAAATAATTACAAGGCATCATTTATTTATTTTTATGACATTCCTAGGTATTGAATCAATAAACAACTTAACTATTTGCCAATATCTCAACAGGTAATTTGTTGGTTAGTGCATCTAAAAAGAATAGGCACAATTATTTTACTGTCAGAAATAGTCATGTCAAATCTTGCATTTGTATAGACCTAACCAGTAGTCTGCTAATTTAGTTTACTAATTTAATGGAAGGAAACTCTATATTTCTCAACAGTTTTGAAACTCTGGTAACTGCATTAGTACAAGTTTTGGCACCAAAAGAGAGCTAGCATAGAGAGTTTGGCTCTAACTTCAAGAAAAAGACATCTTTCAAAATAAAAAAAGAGAAATTTAGGAATAAGAATAAACACTTCTCTACGATCAGTCAGATATTTTAGGATTCTTCATCTTTGCTGCTTCATAAAAGAATTTATTAAAGAAAACAATATTAGTGATTCTCTTTCAAATTCTAGATTTTATCTTGTTTTTCTCTTCCTTAAAATATATATCAATCCTTTTGTTTTTCTTCTAGATTATGTTGTATTTTATTTCATCTCTTTTATCTTTAGGAAGGATATTTATCTCTTTGTTCACTGGCTTCTCTGCGGTTCATTTAAATTGGATATATGTCAGTTTGTTCACTGGGTTCTCTATAGTTTGTTATTATTGGATATTGATATTTTGTCCATTGATTTCCCTAGGGTTGAGTATAATTCTTTCCTTTGTTAGCAAAGGATATTGATTTCTTTTCAATTTCTACATTATGTGTAACCAAATACAATTCTCGGTATCATTGCAAAAGGGAGTTCATCATTACGTAGGGGTTTGAATTTTTGTTCTCCTCTTGTAGCATTTTGATCTCGATCATCTTGTTCAGCTTCTAAAGATTTTAGTGTTCTATCCTTTTCAGATCCTCTCACATGGACATTGTCTAACACTATATCTCCAATCTTGCAGGAAGGTCATGAAAATCTCACTTTTATCTACCATGGGCTGGCAGGATCAAAATTGCGAAGGGAGTAGCTAGAGGCCTGGCTTATTTACACGAAAGGAACTATGTTCATGGAAATATTAAGCCAAGTAATATCCTTCTGGGGTTTTACATGGAGCCAGGCATAGCATATTTTGGACTTGACAAACTACTGGACACTGCCAATGTCAAGTATAGTAGCTCTGCCATCCACCTAAGGAACCTTGATGGTATATTTTCAGGGAGCAAGCATTCCACTGGTTCCCTTGATAGCCTGAAGACAACACCCGATTTTCTTGGAATTCCAGGGACATCCAAGAACTTTGTATCTCCTTACTAGGCCCCAAAGGCAATTGCACTTTTTATTTCTCATTGTATACTGTATATACATCAGTTCGAAAATATGGCTGACATAAGTTTCAGTGATGATTTCTTAACATTCAACCCATTACAATTTCAATTTTTTTGCGCTTCAATTTATCATCTTGGAATTTCTATCCATCCAAGTTGGGATTTCACTCTATAACACATATTCCATATAGATATGTCAATGATTTCTCTTTCCCTCATAAATTCCTATATGCTTCACTTTGTAATTGATTTCTCATGATAAATTTTTTGTGTGCAGATTTTGATATTTCTGATATTCAACAGGAACATGCTTTGGCTGTTGAATGCTTAACCCCAAATTTGGCATCTTTAAGGCTTTAGCTTTGCCAAGGTTATCTGAGTGATGGCCAATTATAGAAGATATACTTTCTACTTTTACACCCTCATCTTAGCAAGGAAGATGCTCTTCTCCTTACAACACCCCATTTAATCATTCTAATTTCTTTCTTGTCTTGAAAAGGTCATCTTCATGGAAGTAAACATCACATTAGCCAAAGCCTAGAATACTATTGTAACAGTCAAATAGTATTTTGGAACTGTACAATAGTATTCTAGCAAAAGCCTAGAATACTATTGTTTTACTTTAGATCAGTCAAATAAAATATAGCTTATTTGTATAAGATCAATCAAATATAAGATTAGATCACTATGTGTATGTATATCTCTTCTCATTTTAACTCATATATCTATCATCCATAGTTTGTTTTTTTTCCAAATTAAAATTGTAATTGCAATTTTTATTTCTCATTATATACTATATATACATCAGTTCGAAAAGATGGTCAGCATAAGTTTCAGTGACACTTTCTTAACATTCAACCCATTACAATTTCAATTTTTTTGCACTTCAATTTATCATCTTCGAATTGCTGTCCATCCAAGTTGGGATTTCACTCTATAACACATATTCTATATATATATATATATATATATATATATATATATATATATATATATATATATATATATATATATATATATATATATATATATATATATATATATATATATATATATATATATATATATATATATATATATATATATATATATATATATATATATATGTCAATGATTTCTCTTTTCCTCATAAATTTCTGTATGCTTCACTTTGTAATTGATTTCTCATGATAAAGTTTTTGTGTGTAGATTTTGATGGCTGATATTCAGCAGGAACATGCTTTGGTTATTGAACACGTAACCCCAAATTTGGCATCTTTAAGGCTTTAGCTTTTCCCACGTTATTTGAGTGATGGCCAATTCTAGAATATATACTTTTTCCTTTTACACCATTAGCTTAGCAAGGAAGATGTTCTTCTTCTTACAACACCCCAGGTAATCATTCTAATTTCTTTCTTTTCTTGAAAAGGACATATTCATGGAAGCAAACATCACATTATCCAAAGCCTAGAATACTATTGTGTTTAGGTGTGTATATTACCTTATGAAGAATGAGCTTAAAAATTTCAAGCGTAATTTTAGGATCCTAATTATGCAATAATATTGTAATTCATATATGTTTATTCTCAGTAGAAAATATCCAACCAGGAGAAATGTCTACTTGTCTGTAATCATTCCCAGCATGATAATAAGTATTTTTTCTTCATTAAAAAACGAAAAACATTGTAATCTAGTCTTGTCTCTCTAGGCTATCTGCTATTGGTTTTGCTAGCTCATTAGTTCTTTCAGATGTCAAGATTCTCTGGAGGGGCTTGTATTTATTATCTTTCCTTTGGATTACATGTTTATGATATTCTTTGCATTGTAGCAGTATATGACATCCTTTGTTATATTTTTATTGCGCATCTTACACTCTTTTGTGCACAGAACGAGATCCATTTTGTTTTTTTTGTATATTAGTTTATGTTTTGAATTAAAAAACTGAGTTGAGCTAGAAGATTACTCTGAATAACCAAGATTGTAAAAATATTGTTTGAAGTACTTTTGTGAATATTTCCATAGAAAAATGATTATATGCAGTAGATGTGCCTTTTGAAGTATTGTTGTTTTTCCTTTTTGTTGAAATTGTGTGACTTTTAACAGTAGATGTTCTTTTTGAATCTACAATATCCTGATATAGATGGAATGAAATGCAATAAGAAGCCTTGGCTCAATCATGTGTGATCTACATCTTAGACTAGGTTTCATATTACAAGTCTCATTTTTCATAGAGTTCTACTTGCTTGAAATAAGAAAATCTATCCTTCTCATCAACAATGCTTTTCATATTGCATTAGCTTGGTCACTTATTTTTACATTCATTGTATTCTCAATGAAACTTCTACATGCTCTTGTGCGTAAAATTATAGTTCCTTCAGGTGAAAAATAAATTATCTGGATCATTTGGGGCGTTTTCCCTTTTGAGTATTGAGGATATAAGAAAATTGATACTTTTATTTTGGTTTTGCAGATATTAGAGGCCAGGACATTGTTTTCGGAGGAGTCAAAGAAAAGAAATAATACCAGATCAACCAATGCTAAAGGAATCTTGGGAAGTCTAGAAAGGAACATTCTCTTGATTCCTGCTGAGCAGAATTTTGAGCATTTTTCACCAGTTCCAGACATCAACAAAAAGGTAGATTCTTTCAAGTATGTATCTCTAAAAAAAGTGGCAGCAGTAATTTCCAATAACTCTGAAGGTGATTATTATATTTCTAAGCAAAAGGATTTGTCTAATCACACAACATCTACTGAGGATGTGGAGAATAATGATGAGGATGTAGATGTAGGTAATTTCCTGCAGGCGCAACCAGGTAAAAGTGATGCATCTTTACATTCTGCAACAGGGTTGTCTAATAAGGAGTATATTTCTTTTAGTGATATGGAAAATGAGGATAATACACTAGTGCAGACGGTTCAATGAATAACGGGTTCACCTCAATACAAGTTCCAATCAATTAGCAGATAATTATAATCAGTTGAAATGCACATAAGTTGGAACGATAAACCATACATCTCCTTAATAAAATATGCAAATGATAACACTCCATTTTTCAGGAAGGTTCACTTTGCATAGTTTCTCAAAACCTAATGGACCGAAGGTAATCCTGACTCTTGGAATCGATGATGCTTGCAAGGGTAAATGAATACCTGTGGTTTTGGGCCTTGGCTAAAGATGTAATTATTGATAAATACTTTTTTTTAATTGGTTCAATCATATATTGATGTATTGGATGATAATGAATCCTGGTTGGAAGCTCATTGTATCATCTAAAATAGTATCACAAGTACTGCTATTGTGTTCAATTGTGTCAATTGATGTATGATGAATTGATAGTGGTTAGTTTGGCTACTTATAATACAGTGTCAAGAGTGTTCACTAATACTATGTTATTACCTTGAATTATCAAATGAATATATATACTGAAATCTTTGCTTTTACTCTTCTTGATATTCTTTTCCATATTTATGAAGTGCAGGAAATGCCTTCAAATTTGTACCATTTTTTCGAAACCATAGAGTGCTATCATGTCTACTCCTTGAACAAGAATTTTGTTAATGTGATAAGTTAGAACTATATAAACCGTCATCCAATGTTTGTTTTCCAAGATTCTTTGACAACCTATGCTAGCACAATTATGAACTTTGGAACCACATGGACAACAAGTAATTCTAGATTATGATTACACATTGGTGTCTTTTCTTCATCAGATATATTTATCCCATGCAATGGCATGTTCACTGTATAATGTGATGTTAAACTGTTAATTTTATGATTTTTCAATAAATTGGAGTGCTCCATTTTTCTTGGTATTACTTGCAATCTCTCACTTCCTCATTTTAATGTTACATTTTTTTTCTTCGCTTACCCTCTAACAACTACCTTATCGGCGTATTATTGCACCTTCCTTGGGGCAATTGTTATTCTTATTATATTAAGAATACACAATTCTAATAATAAATTATATTATTGAATATATATTATCTATATGTAACAAACTCAATTTCCTCTATCTTCCTTTGGGAAATAAGGTATGGAATTTTTCTTTAACTTCAACTAAAAAATCTCAAAATGTTAGCACCTTTAATCACATGACAATATGGATAACTGATAAGGTACTTTTCTATAAATTTATACTTAAAAGTACAAATAGAATTCTTTTATATTATTTTTACCATGAATGACCCATACATTTAATTGTAATTGGTTGCCATAATTTCCAAGAAACCATTGGTTATTTATTTTTATTTTACCACACATTCATATTATAAATAATATAGTCCTCACTCACTTAGCTTCTAGCACAAAGTATATAACTATAGCTTCTAGCGTAAATTATTGTCATATAATTATGCTTATATTTTTTAGACATGTAGGGCTATAGATACACGCTAACTATAACAAACTTTTTCAGTAAATATATATATATATATATATATATATATATATATACTCTTCTTTAACGTACCGAATTGGATGGAAGTAACATAAATACAACCTGGATTCATGTTAACAAATAGCCTCCTTCTCATATCAAGGATGATTCATAAGATCTATTGAATACTTTAACATTCAATTGTTAAAAATATTATTTTAATACTAAATTAGCCATTTTTGTTCACCTTAAAACTTATCTTCTATCTTGTTTAACTATAATAACATAAATCAATTATTTATTCTTGCACAACTTTTCATTGATGGCATTTCCACCAATTACAATAATTTTAACTTCAAAATATAATTCATCAAATAGCGTATTAACTCATCATATAATTACCACACCTTTGGATGATATTTATTCATGTGATAAGATTATATAAATTACATAACATTGAGTGTGTATTCTTGCATTAAACCATGATAATTTCTACATACTAATAATGCTTCCATTTGTAAGTACATTTACATCAACTTGCATAATACTTCTTAAGTATGATTAATATAAAACACCCATCATTCTTTGATATTTGCTCTAACTTGTGAAATATGTTAAAGAAATGTAACTGAGGAATATATTCCATTTTGTATTATTATTTTTATTAACCCTTCAAGATATGTTGTTCATCCAATTAGAGATGTCATTCATGTATTTGGTCATGAAAATCCTTGAGGTAAAACCTTCATTGTAAGTCGGGTTAGTAGTACCTACAAAAGTATTATTAAAATGTATTTTTTAGTCTTCCAAGGAAAGTCGGCCCTAGAAGTAGGAAGAAGTTGGAACATTTGGGTTATTAGGCCTCTCATATGATTTCTATAAATAGGGGAGGTACTTCCCTCATTTGGACAAGTAGAACACTCAAGCAGTTGCGCTAGAGGGAGAAGAGAAAGTCCATCTGGAGGAGAGAAATGAGTCTAGTCTTATTCTTTGGGTCTTACACTGTACTTAGTTTAAGTATATATAGAGGAATTTTTTCTCAATATTCTTCCCCATGAGGGTTTCGTAAGATAAATATTTGTGTTTTCTCTTCTTTTAATGTGCTTGATATTCTTTTAGAGATCCTTTTGTTTTGGTATAATAACTTTTAAAATATTAACATTGCATCATATCTAACCTGAAAGAAGACACTCTACAACAATACATCCTGCAATCCAACAAGCTAGGATTTACTATTCTAGGTACCTCCCTCCACAAATCAAATGGAAAAGAAGATCCATTTAAGTATCCCTAGGAGGGTGCATCTTTTTGTTGAAGCAGTTTTTTATTCTGGGGATTTTCACTTTTTGACCTACCACTACCGATGAGAGAAACTAGGGCATCATATTTTTAAGGTTCCATCCTTATATTTCAGATAAGCAAGATACATTCTATCTCACCCTTGGCAGGAACATATTTTCCTCTAATCAACTCTACAAGTGATCCCAGTTGGAAAATTAGGGTTTTTCAGTCAAACCCTAAGTCACACTGAAGCAGATTCCAAAAGAAACCATCATACCGGTAAGTTATATACCCTATATTTCTAATTGAAGTTATCATTCATTAAATATGGCAAACAACACCAAGATTGATAAAAATCTTGAGGGAGAAAGAAACTTCAAATCATGGAAGTACAAAATCATGCTCATCCTTGAAGAACATGACCTAGATGGCTTTATCAAAGAATAGGTCAAGGAAACAGTGGGAGAAGAGGAAAATGTCATACACAAAAACAATATGATCAAAGTAAAATATATTATAGATAAATCCATCAAGGATCAGTTGATCCCCTAGGTATCTTTAAAGAATACTCCAAAACAAATGTTTGATGCATGAACTTGTATGTTTGAAGGTAATAACATCAACAGAAGACTGAACTTGAGAAACCAACTCAAGGGTGTGAATATACAGAATATAGAGACCATATAATCATATTTCTTAAGAGTATCTCATATCAAAGAACAATTAGAATCCATTGGTGATATGGTGGAAGAAGAATAAGTGTTGTTGACCACCTTGAATGGTCTCCCTAAGGAATGGGATTCCTTGATTAGAGGAATATGTGCTAGAAAAAAGTTAGCCAAGTTCAACAAGTTATGGGAATAATGTGTACAAGAATAAGGAAGGATATTAAACAAAGAATATAATCTAAATTATAATGAATATAAATATCTAGCTACACACCAAGAATGGAAGAATCAAAAGGAAGAGTTGAGGTTCATCTCCCAAAATATTACCAGACTTCAAGAAGAATAAGAAACCTAGAAGGGATTATTCATCCTTTGAATATTTATCATGTCATAAGATGGGACACATTGCTAGAGATTGTCCTCTTAAGAAATATCAGTGCAAGAAGAAGAACTAAAAGTACCATGCTTATGTAACTAAATAAAATGAATCAGACAAGGAAAGGACCACATAAAATGAATACTCCAGTGAAGAGAATTTCCTAATTTAAACTCTCACAGTGAGCTGTCACTCACGGAAGTGACACTTGGATCATAGATAGTGGTGCTTCCAAACATATGATAGGCCATAAGGATTGACTCTCTTTTCTTTCCCAAAAATTCTATTCACATAAGGTACATCTTGGAGACAATTATCAGTGCCTCATCAAAGGAATGGGAGAAGCCTCTTAAATATTAAGAACTAGAAAGTTCATGAAGATGAAAGAAGTCTTAGATGTTCCAAGTTTAAACAAGAACCTTCTTTCCATATCAACTCTAGATAAGAAGGGGTTTAGAGTTTACTTTGTAGATGGTGAATTCCTTATGTGGTGGAAATGGAAAACAATAAATGATTCTATTGTAATTTGTGTCGAAGAAGGAGGAATATACAAATTGAAAGGAAACACAGATTCATCCCTTACAACTAGCACCATTATTCCATGTGAACTGTGGCATAGAAGACTTGATCATGTAAACTACAAAGCATTTCCAATTATGAGCAAGGTTGTCATAGGTCTACGAGAGATATAGATCAAGCATGAAGGAGTATGTAAAGGATGTTCTCAAGTAAAGAACACCAAAATCCATTCCCAGGAAGTAACATCAAAGAAAAATGGATCTTGGACATTGTACACTCAAATGTGTGTAGACCGATGCCAGCCACTTCCTTAAGCGGGTATGTATATTATGTCTCCTTTATTCATGATTAATATTGTAATACTTGGATATACTTCTTAAAAGGAAAAGACAAATTATTTGGGAAATTCAAGGAATTTAAGGATCTTATGGAAAATCTATCTCAAAAGAAGATCAATACCTTAAGATTCGATAATGGAGGACAATTCATTTCAAATGAATTCAAGGACTTCTGTAAGGAAGTTGGGATTAAGAGGGAGCTTACCACACCCTATAATCTAGAATAAAATGGATTAGCAAAATGTAAGAATAGATCCATCATGGAGGCAGTCAGAGCAATGATCCATGATCAATATTTAACTATGCACTTATGGGAATAAGTAGCAAGAACCGTAGTCTATGTACATAATAGAATATCTCATAGTGCTCTTGGAAACAAAACCCTAGAATAAATGTTCACTGGTGAAAATCTAGAATCAAGCCACCTATAGATATTCGGTTGTCCCATATACTTACATTTTCCAAAGGAGAAAAGATCGAAATTGGACCCTTCAGGAAAGAGTAGAATATTTGTTGGATACAATGAAAAGTCAAAATATTATAGAATCTATATTCTAGGATTCTACCAGATCAAGATCGATAGAAATGTTACATTTAATGAAGATTTAGCCTTCATTAAATCTAGAAAGACCCTTGCATATGAAGATCATGAAGAAGAAGAGGAGGCTCCTAGAACCACAAAATGTGCCAGACCACTAGTTAGAGATATTTAAGAAGATCCTATACATGAAGATCATGACCTAGAAGAACCTTAATGACTCATGCAAACATCCCAGAAGATGATCTCAACAAAAATAAGACTATATTGGGCTCGTGATGTAATCAAAGAAGCAGAAATATGTGGTATACTAGAAGGAAGCAAAATACAAAGAATCTATTCAAACTATGTGGCATTAATGAGCAATCTTATTGATGAAAAACCCACATGTTTTGAAGAACCTTCAAAGAATAAGGAATGGATGGAGGCCATGATCGAAGAATACCAGTCAATAATAAACAATGTTTTTTTGGGATCTGGTACGAAGACCAAAGGACAAGTCAGTAGTTTCTTCAAAATGGATTTACAAGACAAAGCATTCAGCAGATGGTAGTATTGAAAAGTTTAAAGAAATATTTTCCAAACGAGGATTTTCAAAAAAGGAATTGATTATGAAGAAACTTTTGCAGTAGTAGAAATATATACTTCTCTTAGAACTATCCTTTCCTTGGAATCCAATATGAAATGTAAGATACATCAAATGGATGTAAAAAACAACCAAATATGAAATGTAAGAGTCATAAAAGAAGAAGTATACATTGAACAACCAAATATTTGAAACCCACAACAAGGAAACACATGTATGCAAATTGAAGAAATCTCCATTTGGGTTAAAACAACCACCCATAGCATGGTATGGAAGAATTGATGGATTCTTGATGAATTTGGGCTTTACCAAAAGTAAAGTTGATTCCAATTTTTACTATCAAGTTTATAATGATGGGATCATTATATTACGATTGTATGTAGATGACCTATTTTTGATAGGAAATGAGAAGCTCATCAATGAATGAAGAATATTGCAACAAAATTTGAAATGAAATACCTTGGCACAATGCACTATTTCCTAGGTCTTGAAGTATGCTAGTTTCCTGATGAGATTTTCCTAAACCAAGGAAAATACACAGTTGATATTTTGAAAATATTTGGAATGTTAGATTGAAAAGCAATTAAAACTTCAATGGTAACAAACCTGAAGCTACTAAATGATGATTCTTCATAAAGAGTATATCTCACATTATACAGACAGATTATTGGCTCATTAATGTATTTGACAATTACAAGACCATATTATTGACTCATTGATGTTTTGTTGTAAACATCTTGAGTCAGTATATGGCAGAGGCCTCACATGTTCATTTAGTTGCAGTAAAACATGGAATGAGGTAGCTAAAGGGTACATTGGACTGTGGCCTCAAATATACAACCAACAATAAGTTTAGATTATGTGGAAATACTGGTTCACATTGGAAAGGAAGTGGTGAAGATAGAAATAGCACTTCAAGATGTGGTTTAAGTTTTTGATCAAGTGTGATCTCATGGATTAGAAAAAAGAAAAGAAGTATTTCCCTTAGTACAACTGAGGCTGAGTACATTGCAACATGCTTATCCTGTAGCTGTAATGCCCGTATTTGACTAGACATATCGACATGTTGCATTTTATTTTCTTAGTAAATGTTGGACTCAGTTCGACTAAGTAAACCATGTTTATGACATGATAGATGTTGCTACTATGTCTAATATGTTACTATGCTTATGTTGATACATTGATTGTGATGTTATGATTATGTTTGTGAGGTTACTATGTTATAGTTATCATGATATTCCTTTGTTCATAAAGACAGTGTATGTTTAATTGTCATCATTGATAAATGTAATACATATATGATGTGGTACATGGATATCGACTCATGATGTGATCAATTTAATGATTTATACAATGAAAGGAAATGTTGTTGATAATATGCACCAACTGATGATTGAATGGAGATATTATTATGAATGTATGTTTTCAAAGTACTAATCTGTAGGACACACGGGCTATGTAATAAATGGATACTTTATATGAAGTGTGGTATAGTACCTATTTCTGCAGAAGAGCCTTGATTACCAAAATTGATGATATGATGACACAGACCAATAATATCGACAGCAGCAAAGTATGTTTTTGATAGGGTATATAGACCCAGGATGTTGAGAGGGATGGATGTGTTCCACCCTATGTTTTTATGATACCCGAGGTCATGGGAGGGTCGTGCTGAGACACGCTCCCCATGTTGTTGTGATGACGACGGTCGGATTCCTGCTAGGAGAGGCTAGGTACATTGTTCAGCTGATGCTATCGCTCTCAGGTTCTTATGTGGTCAGGTCGGTGAAGTCGACATCCACTTCTATACTAGCAAAGGAAGGATAGGGAGGGTATAGACGTAGGTTAGGATGGGAGGATATTATATCTAGTACTGTGTGGGGTCATGGGGGATCTACGACACCAAGATTAGTATTAGTAGGTGTCTCTTCCTTAAAAATAATTGATTGAGTAATGAATCTAAAAATATAACGTTGTTATAACTTAATTCATTAATAATTAATGATTGATGATGCTAAAAAGATTACATGTTTGTATGTTAATTCGGTTAGGTATTTGCGATTGTTATGTCTTGTATCCATGAATGTCCTATCTATTTAAATCATTATTATTTTGTTATTATATATATATGATATATGAGGTTTTCTTATAGTACGTGTATGATCTATGCATGCACTGGCCACGCATGCACACTTTGCACACGTATACCAATATCGGCATACCAATACTTAACACGATCACTAACGGTATAGGTTTTCATAGGTAAATATGTTAATGAAATAATGAATGTTAAGTTAACATATTCATTAATGATAGGTGAACATTGTAATACGTAAGTGATCAAGTGTCGTAAATTAGAATAATCCTCAGAAAGTTGTCATGCATAGACTTAAACATTGTTCATTTACATTAACAAAATTTTCAGGGTTGTTTAAACCCCTAAGGGTGCTTTGATTATGAATCTAGAGATAACATGCTCATGACTATGATGCTTGTGATTAAAAACAAACAACTATAAAATGTCTTTAATTATTATTATTATTATTATTATTATTATTATTATTATTATTATTATTATTAGTGCCTCTTGTGGTAAACATAACCGATAGTTTAATTAGACAATTATTTCTATTATTATTATGATGATTATTAAGATCTTGTGTTAAACATAGTCAATTAATTAGTTAAACAATTGTTATTATTGTTATTGTTATTATTACGCTCTTGTGGTAAATGTAGTCAATTGTTCAATTAAACCAAAGTGGAAATAACTCGAGTAAATTAATTATTAATCAAATACACCAAATGATTTCGTGTAGGTTAAACATGTATATTGAACTATGGAATATGACCATCAATATATGACATGATTGATTTTATAATAATACTTATTACTATGATTACTAAGATCGGATTTCGGATCAAGTAAAACAACTAAGATAATCACCTGTACACAAGATAATTATTAAATTATTATTTTATTCAACATATTTGATTTGAATAGGACTAGCTATTAAACCACCATCCCGTGAGAGACCAGTGGTGAACATTCCAAGAATTAATAAATGCCAGACAACCAACTTATTCAATTCAACTTAAATAACCTTAACTATTCGGATGCTCGAGATAAGGACAATTGAATGAATAAATGTATATTCATGATTATAATAGTTTACTAGCATCGAAAACTGAAAGAGCTAGGTGAATGAAGTGTTTTGGGGGAAAGGTGGTGGAGCAAGGTGGAAGAAAGTAGGAGGAAAATGAGTATTTAGGGGAGGTATCAAAGAGAAATGGGGGAGGATTTTTTTTGGGGGAAATTAGACTCTGCATCAGTGGAAAAATGACTGAGGAAAAACTTGAGGAAGGGGATAACTCAAGGACGAGGATATCTGGAAATGATGGAGAAATGGGTGGAAATGAAGAAAGATATAGAATGGAAAGGAGGTTTCTCTCGGTATTATTGATCTGTGGGCTCGGGGGCTAGGAAACCCATGGGTTTTCTAGGGCTAGCACATTATGAGAGCTGGTCGACAGGGTGGCACATCATTTTGTTAATAAAGGCTTGGATGGAAAGATGAAAGGTGAAGGAGCCTACAAGGTCTACACCAAACTGTTGGATCTACTACAACCGTTGGTTATAGGTATTTAAATTCCAGGTATTTAGATACTAAATTCATGCATGGTATTATTGACTAATTTACAAAAATTCATTGAATTTCATCAAACATGTACAGCTCATATTTCTACATTAATATGTTTACAGTTCATATTTCTACATTAATCTGTTTATAAAACTAATAGAACATGCATGGATATAAACCTATAATATGATTAAAATATCTTGATTTTATAAAAAAAACTAACTCAGAATGAGCTTAAGATAGAGAACATCACAGAGAAATGGACCTAGTGCCCTACCCATTAGGCAGAGCACTACAGATGGTATCAGAGCCCTAGGTTCTAAAACTGGAACCTAAAGGGGCCCTCTAGGAGAAAAATAAACATTATATGGAAGATAAATCAAAACTAAAATTTTACACACTGCAAAATAAATAAATTGATGTATAGTGTTTCTGTAAATTGAAGATTTATTACACAAGTAGAAATAGGTTCTAAGTTACAATGCATAGAATGAGTGAATATTTTGAGGACAAAATTATCCTAAAGACCATAAGCTGAATGCTAGTAGCATACCCAGCATTCTGTTCTGTGCAGAACCATCTTCTTTCATAACCTAAATAAATAAATAAATAAATAAAATTTACCTGCAAAAACAAAAACAAAAGGGCCTTACATAATTTGTTGTTGTTGTTGTTCTTGTTTATTGCTATTAAAGTTGATTTATTAATGATAATTTCACTGCTAATAGAAATCTTCTTTCACTTATATTAGATAATCTTCTTTTATTTTTCTGAAGCCTAATGTCTTTTATTTTCGGTTTAATTTCAATTTCTTACTTGCCTTTGCATAAATTCTTTGTATTTATGGGCACAATAATTTTGGATTTCAGGATGTTTTAAGTGTTTTTAGATTATCCAAACCAGGATAGATCATTTTGGAAATTTACTTCTGCAATATTAACAATTCTAGAATTTATTTTAAGATGATCTGGCAACTAAAACATTCAAATCTAAATGATTTAGACACTTTCTTGAAATTTTGTGAGTTATAAATCTGAATTTTCATTTTGTTTTCTTGTTAATTTTGGCTTCAAAACACATTAGGGCCACTAGTTATAATTTTGAATTTTCTGGGTAACTAAACATTTCAGATTTCATTATTGAATTCATTCACATGGTCTGTTCACTAAAAAATTCCATAATTCTGAAATTTCTATTAATGATGTCCATTAAATAAGTGTTTAAGGAATTTATTCAGCTCACTTTAAGTTAGGAGGGTGAGGAAGCGACCTTAGTCTCACCTCCCATCCTTAACTTAGTTCTCCTACAAGCTATGTCGCCACCTAAGGAGCTCTATACTTCCTCGTGTACCACCAATATCAGGCGATTCACCCACTGGTGGCTATTATGCCATCGTTCTCAGATGTGGTTATTTATAAATAAAGCCTGTAGTTTCAATGGGTTGTTGAATCCTCCACTGACTGAGTGGTAATATAGACACTACTCAACACAGGGACATGAAAACTAATAAAAACAAACGATATTCCCCTCATC